>JXCR01086136.1:324613-336173 GCA_002079205.1 Phalaenopsis hybrid cultivar | reverse complement strand
TATATATATATATATATATATATATACCACAACAACTAGTAACTGATGTATATCTCGCAACAACTGGTTTCAGAGCTTTGTTCGGATCTGAGGAAGAATGATGGCTGTAGATGAAGTGAAAGTTTCAGGGAACGAGAAATTTGATGACATAGATTTTGGTTATTGGAGGATAAAGATAAAGGATTACCTCTATTGGAAGAAAATCTATCTTCTGTTATTGGGGAAAAAACCTGAAAGGATGAATGAGGCTGAATGGAATGTATTAGATCGACAGGTTCTGAGGGTTATTCGATTGACCTTATCAAGGTCCGTTGCACACAATGTCGTCAAGGAGAGGAAGACTGTAGATCTCATGGTAGCCTTATCAGGTATGTATGAAAAGTCATCGGCGAATTACAATGTGCAAATGATGAAAAAGTTATTTAATTTAAAGATGACGGAAGGTGTTGTTGTTGCTCAACACCTGTATAATTTTAATATTATCACAAATCAATTATCGTCTGTTGAAATTGATTTTGATGATGAGATACGTGCGTTGATATTGTTGACATCATTGTCAAATAGTTAGGAAGTCATGAAGATGACAGTTAGCAGCTCTGCAGGTAATTCTAAACTGAAATGTGATGATATTCGTGATTTGATTTTGGCTGAGGAAGCAAGCAGAACTAATTCTGGCGAGATCTCAGGTTCGAGTTCGACACTGAATTTTGATTTCAGAGGGAGATGGCAGAACAGGAACTCAAATGAAGGGAGATCAAAATCAAAGTCTGGTCAGTAGAAAACCTGCTGGAATTGTGGCAAGGCTGGCCACATAAATTGGAACTGTAGAACTCCTAAGAATATGGAGAATGATAGCGCAAACAAGGTATCTGAAGAAGTACAGGATGCACTATTGCTGGCAATTCATAGTTCTGTTGATGAAGGAAGCGAAGAGGAGAGTGGGTCTAAGGCACCCATTCCTATTGTTTCACAAACAGATGGTGGAGAACCACAAAGCTATGAAGAAATCATGTAAGATGAAAGTTCGCGCAAGTGGGAGCTAACAGAACTTTCACTAGGGAAGAAGAAATTAGAGAACAAGTGGGTGTACCGTGTAAAGACTGAGCTTGATGACAGTAAAAGGTACAAGGCTATACTTATTGAAAAAGGCTTTTAGCAGAGGCGGGATATTGCCCATGTAGTGGGAGTTGTAAGCAGAGACAATAGTAATTTAGGAATAGCTTAGAGGTGCAAGGCTATTTGGACCCTGTTGATATGTTGACCAACGGTGCTACTCTTAAGAAACTAAAGTTTTGCGCAACTTCAGTTGGTATTCTGGAGTGAAGACAGAGACTTTGAGTTACAGAGGTGGATGATTCACTTTTGAAGAAAAGGATGATACCGCCAGTGGAGGATATCAGTTCGAGGAAGGAGATGTTGTAGCTTGTGTATCAGTCTCTAAGTGGGAGATTATTAGCGATGGAGCCCGATAATTTCCCGCTCCCACTCCAATTTCTCACGCTCTCGATCACGAAACGACGCCAACTCCCACCTCCTACTCAATTGCAAAAAGTTGTGAACTGTTCCCAGAAACAGTTTGTTTATAAAGATGACTATTCATATATTTGATACTTTAGAAGCAAAAATTTTGCCCCTATTTAGTAATATTATTTATAACAGAATTCTCAGTCATATATTTGATACTTCATAAGCAGAAATTCACTTCAGAACAACACAAAAATTTAGATGTACATCTCACTTTAAAGTAAAAAACTATTAAAATTACAATTAATATAATGATTATAATGTCCTTAACATGCATACGATGTATGTCCTGTGCTACGCTGCCCTCTAGTGATTGCATCCATTAATGATCACTGTCGTCAATGGAATCCATTGGATTGTCTGCCCACCAGAAGAAGCCACACAGTTGTGCAATGATCAGTGGGCAGTTGTAGAGCTGTCTCCCGTAGTTATGTGCCCGACATGACGTTTGTAGAGAAAGTTGTAGTCCGCAGTGGAAAAACACTCTTCGAGAGGTTCCTGAAATCATGGAACTCATCTTTCCTGAATAATTAAAAAGATAGCCAATTAGTCATAACAGAAGTTGAAATTTCTAAAAGAAGTAATCAATTATAGATTTTTTTGCAAGAGTTAGCTCTCAGAGAACTCAACATACCAACTAATGAATCAATCACTATAAAAAGACAATAGGCCTTCTAAGAAAAAGTGTTCTTGTTTGCCTTTAACCAACATAAAACCAACCTCCTACGTGTCGCATGTGCATATCACTAAAAAAGATCATCCTAAAGAATTTCATAAATCGATGCACCGAAAAGAAGAGAGGAACTTGGTTGCCCTCATTAGTCATACTCTCGACCTATACTCTCCTTAAATTTCTTGATTATGTTTTGTCACCTTCCATCTTGAAATAAGTCGTGTGCCTATTTCACAGATCAATTTCAATAAGGCAAAGGTCATTAAAGATGATTTTTGTTTCCTTATCCCACAGTGCAGTTGTTGCAACCTCTTTGGCCTTAGCCATTTTACTACTATAATATCAAACAAAAATACATACATGAGTAAGAGCATTTAAAAAGAAAACAACCCTACATTTCTCCGCCTCATTTCATTCTAATTGTCACAGTGTGTGTGCATGAGAAATATACTTCTCTTATCATCATATTGCCCCAGGTGATGTCACAAGTAAAATTCAGTGGATTTGAATGGAATTCCATAGTCTCATTCTTTCTTCTTCTCTACTTCATTTCACAGTGTGTGTGTGAGAGAGAAATATAACTCTCTTCTCATTATATTGCCACATGTGGCACCACTCATAATTTCAGTGGATTCGAATCACATTGTACACTTCGTTACTAGTTGTGAGGCCACTTGTAAATTTCAATGGATGAGAATGAAAGTATACATATTTGCAACTAGCTGTGATGCAAAAAAAAAAAAAGAGAAACATTGCTCACATAACTGTCTCATTCTTTCTTCTTCTATGACTCATTTCACAGTGTGTGTGTGAGAGAAATATACATATCTTTTCATCACAATGACATAGGTAATACCACTAGTAAATTTCAGTGGCATAGAATGGTATTATAAATATTTGCTACTAGTTGTGAGACCAAATAAAAAATTAAAAAGATGTCTCATATCACTGTCTCATTCTCTCCACTTTTTTGTCCCATTTTACAGCATATGTATTTGTGAGAAATATACTTCTCATCTCACCGGAGTGCCACAGGTGGTGCCACTAGTAAATTCCAATGACTTTGAATTAAATTAGACATATTTGCTACTAGCTGTGAGACCAAGAAAAACAAAAACATGGCTCACATCAATATCTCATTCTTTTTACTTCTCTGTCTAGTTTCACACTGTGTGGAAATATACTTCTCTCATTTCCAGAATGCTCTAGGTGATATCACTAGTAAATTTCAATGGCATTGAATGAAATTATACATAATTGCTACTAGCAGTGAGGCCAAAAAAAAAAAAGAAAAATAGGGAAAGATCCATCACACAAAAATCATCACAATATAGAAGCACCAAACTAAAAATATACAACTAAATCTTCATAGTGCAGAGCAAAGAGAAATGAAAATGTCTTAAAAAATTATAGGGATATGGGATATCACAATAATGTCGACTCTGACACGTCAATTAGGGCAGAAGAAGAAGAGTTGTGTGGGAAATAGAAAGAGCATAACATAGAAATGCGGGTCGAAAGAGGGGTATGCGCGTGAAAATCTTAAAAATAAAAATTTTCTACGGATATGTGCTTCTAGATGTTTTAATCCAATCTCATTTTGAACATAAATTCTTGATCTATGGCATGAAGATAACCTTACATAAGTTCTACATGCTTATTTAGTTTGTTTTTATCTTGTTTTCTCCTATTTTAAGTTCTATTTTCTCTGAATCTTCTCAATGGTTGGAAAAGAGAATTATAAGAAGATAATTACGCATTGGCGACCATGAGTTAAAAAAAGCCCAAAATAACTTGATCTGACACTGTTTGGTTGAGGACATTAATCCATGTGCAACCTTGGAAAGCAACTTAAGCATTATCTCTTGATTTCAATATGTTGTGTGTTTCTTTACTTCAAATTTATTTTGAATTTTATTTTTTGTTTTGTATATATATATTTTTTTATTTCAAGATTTTCATGTTAGGCTTTATTTAGAAACCTTGACATAATAAGTTTCACTGTACTGTGTCGATCTTTATCTAATTTTACTTTGATATTAAGCTATTTGTTATTATTAAATGCTCACTCTTTTTCAATCTTGTATTTTGTATATGACATGTATAAGATAGAAAATAAGTTTTATGGAGGGAATTATGCATGTATACTTACTTGAGAGTAATTTTTATTTTAAAGTTGTTAATTATACATTATAATGTGATTCGTAATGGGTGAGGCACATTAAAATTACCTATTTTTTATGCATATTTTATGCTCAATCTTTTAGGACATTATGCTTTAATGAAATATATTTTTATATTTTTGGATGCAAGAGTAAGAAAAAGAATTTAAAAGTAAAAAGGAGCAAAAATACATAAAAAAGGAGCAATATGGGCTAAATTGAAGAAAAGTACCAAACTAGTCGAACTGGCGCCTAGGCGCCAAGATCTAGAGCCCAGGTGCCAGAAGCAGAAATTGGTTGGCGTCTAGGCTCAACGGTTGGGCGCCTAGGTGTCACGGTTATTTTCTAGAAGATTCATTGAATGAGGTCGAATTTTGAAGATATGTTTGAAGCAACCCTTAGTCATTTTTGAAGCTCTATAAATATGGATTAATTCCAAGAGGCTAGGGGGTCAGATATATAGAGTCTCATAGTGTGTGAGTGTGTTAAGTGTGTGAGAAGTTTTCTTTGTATGTCTTTGTTATTTCTGGAGTTTGTGAGTCTTGTATGTGTTGTTGGAGTCAGAGAAATCAGAGAACTTCAAAGGACTGCTTGAGGGAACATTCTAGATAAGTATGTGTATCTTTGTCCTTAAGTTTTGTACTTTGGAATAGAGTTTTAAAAATATGTTTTGTTTTGTTATTGCCATGTTTCGTGAGTAGTTTTATTTCTTTTTCCTTGCAATATGAAGTAATTAAGTGAGTGATTTTGATTTTGTTTAGAACTTCTTTTATTCCTTACCGGTCCTTCATTTACTTTACAAATTGACCACTTGTATTGTTAAAACTTGTTGAGGAACTGATAGACCCGAAAAGACTAAGATTTATTGACTTCTAAGTATCACATTCTATCTTGGAAAGAACTGTCGCGATATTCTAAATGGGGATGCAAATAGATGGAGAGATAAGATTTGATGAGCGTAGAATTGATGTTTCTAGGGTGCAGGATAAATTTTTTTTATCAATTTGGTCTAGAGATTGGAACTAAGGGTCACTAGTAGGTCCTATAGAGAGGGCACAGTGGGTAATCTAAAAGTGAGAGACTAGAACCTACCCAACACTACTATACATACCGACACCAACTCTAGTTTAGTCAATGTTCTTTGCAAAATTTGAAAGTAAAGAAATAGGTATGCTTCTATTTGTCAAAATATCACATTTAAGTTTCTAAAAATAAATTGAAATCCCACACTGATTATGAATTATTGGCAAAGAGAAAGTCTCTTTTTATATATTATCTAAGTTATTACATTTACTTTTATTTACATATTGAAGAATTTAGTAAACTTGATTTTCATCTTTAGTAGTTGCTGTAATCTAAAGTGAAGTTTTCTTAAAGTCAAAATTGATGTATTTAATTTTATTGTTTACTTATTTTTGGCTTCCTCGTAGGATCGATACTGGGGTTTTTAAAGAAAACTCTATATTACTTGAAACGATACATATACTTGCGTAGTACCCCTAGTGAGAAAACTATTTCTTTAAATTTTATCATATTATAATTATGCTCACTGGCCACTAAATATCATTTGGATCAAGTTTTTGGCATATTAAGGAGCATAAATATCTACGTAATTGCAGGCCGGATCAATGGGAAGTCTGATAATTTGAATAGATTAGATAAAAACTTCATTGGGAAAGTAAATATTCATTAAAGGGTGGAGCATTAATTGATTTTCTAATAACTAAATAATTTACTTTAATAACATTTTTCAGAATTCTAAGTAGTCACAAAATAATTAAAAATAAGTAGGTAATAAGTGATACTTTAAGCCTTTGATTTTTTATCGCAAATAATTTAATTGGAATTAACTTTCAAGTAGATTGTAAGATTCTAGAATTCATGTTAAATAGTCTTAAAGAATTATATATTGGAAGAGATTAAATATTTTAAATAATTAAGAAAATATATTTAACCATATATAGCAATTCTCATTGAAATTAAAGACGATTTTAAGCCTAAGAAAAAGGAAAAAGAAAAAACTTTGTGCAAGGAATTAAATAAAAAAGAAAAAATAAAAGAAAATTACTCAGTAATTTCTTAGAAAAAGTTTGAGGTTGAGCATGAAAAATTAAAAGTGTTCTCTATTTACTTTTCTAATTAATAAAACTTAAAAGCTTTTTAATAGAATTCTTAAATAGTATACTAAAAAGAATTAAAAGATTTTTGGGCTATTTGATCGAGAATTAATTGAATTAAAAATCTCCTAAAAAAAAGAAAAGAAAATATTACAATCAAACATGATTAAGACTTTTGAGATCTATCTAGGCTTTAAAAGAAGGGAATTAAGGATAATGTTAGATCATTAGAGATTAATAATTATCTGACCTAAAACGATATTAACACTTTTCTTATTACAATTACATAATATAGTTAGAAAATCACGAGAAGTCCCACTTGAGAGCTATGAAAATCATTTGAGTCTCAGTTAGGCATGAGATCACCTGAGGTCCTATAATATATAAGTTTGTGGGAACTTATACGTTGTAAATTTATATGATTTTCCAAAAAAAAATTCATGCTTTATTTCTCTTTTATATCTACTTTATGCTAGAGAAAGGAATTTTTTGTATTTTATAGAAAATAGGTATAGAGCACACTACAGGGAGAGAAATAATGCAATTTGACCAAGTAACCATCAACGCACCCACACCGCATGGAGGCATGCCCGTGCCAACCACTCCAATTAGAGGGATCGAAGAAGGAGCTCGAGTTCAAATCACACACACCTAAACCCGCGTGCACAGGTTACGCATCTGAGTTCAGTGCACTCGTGCTTGACCTTCCATGCATGTGCTACGCACCTGAATTCAGTGCACCCATTCTCGACCCCTCATGCACATGTTGCGTAACTTTGCTCTTCACACCCACATTGCCTAAAGTAGCACTTGCACTATTTGGGCTCATGACCGTACAAACCTTTCATGCATCACATCTAGTTCTGTGAATGGACTAATTTGGAAAAAATTGACTCCAAAATTGGAACTGTTAGTAAATAATGCAATGAATTGAACTCCGAGGAAGGTTGTGCAGTTTTGTAGAGCTTAACAGACTTGGGTGGCCTTTTTTAGAGAGTTTTATGTTTTCTTTTCTTCCTTTGGGGAGAAACTCATAAGGTTTTTTTTTTTTTTTTTTACTTTTAGAATATAGAAGTTGTGTATGATAGAGAGATTGAGGGCTATTCTGTGAGGAGGATCACGAAGAT
Organism: Phalaenopsis hybrid cultivar; assembly: GCA_002079205.1. Lineage (NCBI taxonomy): Eukaryota > Viridiplantae > Streptophyta > Magnoliopsida > Asparagales > Orchidaceae > Phalaenopsis > Phalaenopsis hybrid cultivar. Next base: position 328,570 of record JXCR01086136.1, on the reverse strand, counting down.
GTTTTAATTGCATGGCGAGAATTTAGTATAATTCAAAGGGAACTTAGCTTGGTTATAAGTTGTACTATCCTGCACTTTTTTTTTCAATGATTTCAATGAAATATGTCATGCTTTTCTACCTTATGTCTAGTAGTTAATCTACTTTCATGCTCCTTTGATGTGAAGGTAAGGTTTTTCTCATTGTTTTTTATTGTGAGTTTCTCCCATATAAGTTTTATGTGCCTTTGATTTTCATATCTATATTGGTTAACCTTGTGATCTGCATTTGCTACTGATTTGATCAATTTGGATGTTAAAACTTCTTGTGAACTAAGATTTTTAATTGTCTCATTGTGAAAGAAGTAGGATAACATATGATAACATAGTGTAATAGACATATTGTCATTTGAAAACTACAACTTAGATAGAGGATCCGAGGAATCCTTGGAAATGTTGTATCGTTTTGTCCCTCTTAACTATAATATGATTTTCATTTTTTACTTGTGTCCTTGGTTGTCAACTATCATATAGAAGAACTCATAAAAAAAACACGGTGAGAGGACTATATCAATGTCATAGGAGCATGATCCTCATCACCTTTGAATGACTCAAAATTGTTACTTGCCTTTTTTGTTAACGCAATTACTATGTAGTATAGTATAATAAGATTTTTCCTGTTAGGAATATTTTAATAATTATCATCGTGGAATCCATATGTAGAATCTTTATTCATGTTTTACATGATCGAGATGTATTGATCAACCTGCCTAATATTATCTCATAATATAAATAATGAAAATTTATTTAGATTCCACACAATTCTTATGTATTTATGTCACTAACATCTAAATTTCTAATTTTTTATTTATAGCAGTTTGCCTATCATAAAAAAATTGTATTTTACCATTTAAAACATTTCTGATTTGATCATAAATATTTGAGTGTTATAAATATAAATACTAAAGTTTAGGACTTAAGTAGCACATACATTAGAACAGTTTGGTATGTATGTAAAATCCTCTATAAATATAATAAAAATAAAAATTCAATAAAATATTTTAATTAATTTAATTATTATAATTGAAAAAATATTAAAAATATTATTTGTATATTATTTTAAAATTTAATATAATCTACTAATGAAATTTCTTGTCATTTTTTTAATTAAAAAATGAATTTTAACTGTACTAGTATTATCAAATCTTTCAAATTTTATTGATGAGATCAAGCAATATTTCATAAAATACCACACTTGAAACAAAATTAATAAAATGAAATAGAGCATGCCGCCCCATAGTATGCACGATGGTCGGAGTTGCTACAGTGCTTTACTACCATGTCGCCTATGAGCACGCAACCTGGCCTGATTTATTTCTTTCTTAAATTCCAATTTGTCAAAAAGGTTTAGTCTGTTTTAAAATTTGTTTTCGTTTTAAGGCGTTTTCCAAGATTCAATTTCTGTTGAGAAAATAAGGCGAAGAAAAACAGCAACGACACAAATCCAGAAGAACACAGAGATTTAAAGAGGTGCGGCAAAGATGCCTACGTCATCGGGAGCAGAGCGGCGAGTTTCTTTCAATATTCAGAAAAGGGTTTACAGAAATCAAGGATACCTCCTGGGGTTACTAACATGCCTATTTATAACCCCAGAAGTAAACCTATGCACAAATGTAACTACAACGCCTATTTATAACCCCAGGAGTAAACCTAGGCACAATATGTAATTACAACATTACCCCTGTACCCCGGGGCTTGCCCCCGCACCCCAACCCACGTAACTTCCCAATTTGGACAGATTCTTCCGCTCCGCTCCGCTTCGATCCAGCGTCTGTCCCGATATGGTATATGAGCCATACCATAAAAAATCTCCACCTTGGCGAATATTCAGCCCCTTAGGAGAAAAATACCTGGGAGTTACACCTGCATCACTGTGGGTTGGGACACCATGCTTCTTTAGCAACTGCAAACATTCAACAAGTCTAAGCAATGCAAGAATTTGTTGATTAGTAACTGGCTTGGTCAACATATCAGCTGCATTCTCATCAGTATGAACCTTCTGCAACAAGTATCTCCCTAGAAGTAATCATTCTCTGATCTTGTGATACCTGACATCAATGTGCTTGGTTCTCGCATGGTACACCTGGTTCTTAGCCAGATAAATAGCACTCTGACTGTCACAATGCAACTGAACTCCACCTTGCTCAACGCCCAGTTCCTTTACTAGCCCAGCAAGCCATAAGGCTTCTTTAGCAGCTTCAGCTACTGCCATGTACTCAACTTCAGTTGTAGATAATGCAACAATAGACTGAATTGTTGATTTCCAACATATAGGTCCTCCACCAAGAGTAAACACATACCCAGTTGTAGACCTTCTGCCATCTAAATCACCTGCGTAGTCTGAATCAACGTACCCCACAACTGAAGGATCATTCTTCTGACTGCCAAAAATAATTCCATGTCCTACAGTACCCTTCAGATACCTAAAAATCCACTTGACTGCTTCCCAATGTCGTCTTCTAGGTTTAGCCATGTATTTGCAGACTTGAATAACAACATGAGTCAAATCAGGATGAGTACATAACATAGCATACATCAAGCAGCCAACTGCACTTGCATATGGAACCTTTGTCATGTCTTCAATTTCTGTATCAGTCTTAGGACACTGTTCTGAAGAAAGCTTAAAATGATTTGCCAAAGGAGTGCTCACAGGCTTTGCATTGCTCATCTCAAACCTTTCCAGCACTTTCTCAACATAGCCTCGTTGAGATAGACATAAACGTCTTGAGCCTCTGACTCGATGAATCTCCATTCCAAGAATCTTCTTCGTAGGACCCAAGTCTTTCATGTCAAATTCCTGGCTCAATAAAGCTTTCAAACCACGGACATCATTCATATTCTTTGCAGCAATCAGTATATCATCAACATACAGTAACAGAAAAATAATAGAACCATCATCAAGGCTTTTCACATAAACACAACAATCATACTCACATCGCCTGTAGCCAATCTGCATCATGTAGGAGTCAAATCGCTTGTACCATTGTCTTGGAGACTGTTTCAACCCATACAACGATTTCTTTAACCTGCAAACCAGATGCTCCTGTCCAGGTTGAGTGAACCCTTCTGGCTGCTCCATGTAAATCTGCTCCTCCAAATCACCATGCAAGAAAGCAGTTTTAACATCCATCTGCTCCAAATGCAAATCCCAAATAGCTACTAATGCAAGCACTGCCCTGATTGAAGTATGTCTGACCACAGGAGAAAAGATTTCATCATAATCTATCCCCTTCTGCTGTGAAAATCTCTTTGCAACCAGTCAAGCCTTGAACTTTTCCCCTTACTTTCTGATACTGCTGGCTTTCTTTTGTAGACCCATTTGCACCCAATGACCTTCTTTCCCTCTGGAAGCTGAACTAGCTCCCAAGTGCGATTTTTCTACAAAGACTCCATCTCCTAAACCATTGCATCCATCCATTTCTCTTTCTCTTGGCTAGTGATAGCTCCTTGAAAAGTGGTTGGATCATCGCTGCTGATGAGAAGTGCACAAGAGACAAAGTCTTCATAACCCAATCTGCTAGGAGGCCTTACATTGGTGCGTCTCTGGCTAGATTGTAGTTCTGCAGATCATCTGGAATAGAATCACCAGGTGTTGGATTTGAACTTTCACCTCTCTCAGAAGCTACTGGCTGTTGTTCTAAATCTATCTGCACTGCATCTGAACTGGAACTGTTCTTTGACACCTTGTCTTGATTCTGCTGTAACATAAACTGCTCATCAAAAACTGCATCTCTGCTGATCACCATCTTCTTTGCAATCGGATCCCAAAACTTGTACCCTTTTACACCTTTCTTGTAGCCCAGAAAGATGCACTTCTTGGATTTTGCATCAAGTTTGGATTTTTCATCTACAGGTACATGCACATAAGCAGGAGATCCAAAAATCCGTAAATGATCAAATTTAACTGGATTACCTGTCCAT
>JXCR01086136.1:244104-312884 GCA_002079205.1 Phalaenopsis hybrid cultivar | reverse complement strand
ATATATATATATATATATATATATATATATATATATATATAGACCATTACAACAATGAAGATAAGGAATGGGCAAATTATCTCCATGTAAAAGAAAAGCTAGTTGTGCTGGAGGTATAATCCCTACTGAAATCAGCTCTGTATTCCTCTCCATTGCAGCCAAACAGTGAACTGGACTATTGCCTTCTCTAAGAATATGTTGAAATTTAATTCTACCATTGTTCAGGAAACACTTAAGTTTATTCAGCCATCTGATAATATGCTAAAGGGGAGCTTCTTCTTTTTGCAATATCCTGATACAAGTGCTGGAATCAGATTCTACAATTAGATTTCTAATGTTGCATTGATGGGCAAGGTTTATAGCCCAATAAATGGCTATCATCTCAGTTTCTAGTACATCATAAGCCCAAGATGGAGAAGAATAGTAAGGAATACACTTCCCTTGGAAGTTTCTAAAAATTCCCCCAACACCAGAAAAATCCCTACAAAAACTGCCATTAGTATTGACCTTCAGCCACTCAGATGGAGGAGGGATCCAAAGGACCAAAGTTGGCTTGCAAATCTGCTTAACTTTCTCGATGGAAAACATTGGGAAACTTTTGGTATTTAATAATTTTCGGCGTAAAGGAAGTACAATTAAGCACCACAGACTTGCTCATAGGTTTGATGTTGTCAAACTTAGCTTGATTCCTACACATCCAGATGAACCAGGCAACTATACAAGAAATGATTTTCAAGTTAGCTTCCTGCCAGTCCTTCCAACACCACAGAAATTTATCCCAACTGACTTTCAGAGTATCAATGTTAAGCTGATGCAGCAGCTCAGACCAAATTCTTTGAGAGAAATTGCAAGAGAAAAATAAATGGTCTAAACTCTCTTCTTCAGCATTACACAGGTAGCAGCAGGAAGGCCCCCTTAGCCCTTTCATCTTGAGAATATCATTAATAGGTAGCAAAGATTGACATAGCCTCCAGCAGAAAAAAGACATAGGTGTTAACCACTTTCCCCATATAGCTTTCCCACACAAGACAGGCTGCCATTGGTAGAATTTTTGAAAAATGTAAGCTGAAAGTTTCTGTGAGGGAGCTTGTTTAAAAATGATTTTATCTTTTTGCTCAGGATTGATGGAGGTATTCCTTACCCAATGCTTTTGTTCTTCATTTAAGATGGTATTCAACATGTTTCAATTCCATTGATTATCAGACCAATACTCCTTTACCTTAGTCAGATAATTGGGCTTGGAGTTGGAACAAGACAGTTTCTCCCCATTCCATGTCCATTTATCTAACCAAAAATTGATTTGCCCTTCTCCTAGCTCCCAAATAAATAGATCTTTAGCATGAGATCTGACCTCTAGCAATTTAGTCCATAGCCTAGAATCCCTAAGTTTTTTTTCTAGCCAGGGTAGGATGAAAGACCTGCAGTACTTCCCTTTCATAAAAAGTGCCCATCGACTATCTTGGGCCCTAAACTTAATCCAAAGTTTGCAAATATTTATAAAACTTATTTGTTGGAAATCTTTAAAGCTCAAACCACCAGCATTATGAGGCTTACAAATTTTTTTGCCAAGATAACCAATGAAATTGTTTCTCCTGTCCAGCCCACAAGAATTTATTAAAAATTCTACCCAGCAGAACTTGAGTTTTTTTCTTCATTGTGAACATTTGAAGGACATAATAATAATGGCTATTAAGATGCTTTTGAGGAGAATGATTCTTCCTCCATTGGAGAAGAAGGAATTGGTCCAACATTGAAGCTGTTTCTTAATATGGTCAATAACATCATTAAATTGAGTTTGCTTGGTTCTGCCTTTAATTAATTGAACTCCAAGATAATTGATTGGTAAAGAGGCCAGGATAAAACCAGTGTACTTGGCAATCCAATGCTTAATCTGTGGAAGAGTATGCGAGCTAGTAAAAATTTGACATTTCTGTTTGTTAAGGCTCATACCTGAAGTCTGTTGGAAATGCTTGAGTCCTTGATAAAGGGTCTTCACAACAGTCTTTATAGCCTTAGAGAAAATAATAACATCATCTGCATAGGACAGGTGACTCACACCAATATTAGATCTGTGTTGATAGGCCAAATAAGGGGAAGAAACAAACATTTGATTTAGGAGCCTTGATAGATAATCCATTGCTAGAATAAAGATTGTGGGGACAAGGGATCTCCTTGTTTGATTCCCCTAGAAGCAATGAAGAAACCATGGTTCTTTCCGTTGATTAAAATAGAATGGTTATTTCATTTGAGCCATCTTCTGATTAGATTGATGAAAGCCCCAAAGAACCCCTAGCAGTTAGAGTATCCAAGATGAAATCCCAATTAATGTTATCATAGGCCTTTTTAATGTCCAATTTAAAAATGATATTCTTGCCTCTACATTTTCTATCAAGATCCAACAAGAGCTCTTGAGCCAGAAAAATGTTTTCAGTGATATTCCTTCCTTTAACAAAAGCCACCTGATTATTACTGATAAGTTGTTGAAGATAAGGTTGGAGCCTAGTGACAATGATCTTGCTGATTACTTTAGATAGAACATTGGTTAGGCTGATAGGTCTAAAATCACCCCAGCCTTTCCTGATTGAATTCTTGGGGATCAAAGTTATAGTGGAAGCAGTGAAGTACCTAGGGGGATCTATCCCCTTGAAGAAATTTTGCACTGCAGCTGTAAACTCACCACAGATGATAGGCCAAGCAGTCTTATAAAAATTAGCAGTGAAGTCATCGGGTCCAACCACCTTTTCGCCATCAATAGAGTCCATAGTAGCTTTAATTTCCCCTTCCAAAGGAATGTTATTCAGTTCCAACTTGTGGACATACTCTTGACAATCAGACAAGAGCTCAGTATTAATCTAGATTCTAGAGGCTGGCTGATCATTAAAAAGATTTTGAAAGTAATTGAAAACATCCTGGGCAATAGCATCAGCATCAGATAAGTAGTGGTCAGTAGAATCAGATATATATATAATCATATTGTTTTTCCTTCTAAAGTTAATACATGCATGGTGAAAGCTAGAGTTTCTATCTCCCTCAGTGAATTCGGTAACTACAACCTTGTGTTTCAAAAAAATTTGAGAGTAATTAATCTGCATCAGAAGTCTTTCATTAGCTTTGTGAAGGTCAACTTCAGAGTTTACTCCCCTTTGAAATCCTTTTTCCATATTTAGAACTTGTTTATGAGCTGTAATCAAATTTTCATGTATATTTCCAAAAGTATTCCAATTCCACTGCTGCAGATGAGCTGCCACTTTCTTTTGAAGTTGCCATAGATTGTCATCACCAGCAGACCTCCATACCTTAGCAATTTCCCCAATAAAATTAGGATGTAGAGTCCACATATTTTGAAATATGAAAGGAGATCTTTTGGGACTTTCAGCATTTTGAATAGAGCAAATAAGAGGTCTTGGTCAGAGCCAGACATGGCAAGATGAGAAACAATAGTAAAATGGAAGGTCTGAAACCATCTAGAATTTCTTAACATTCTATCCAGCCTTTCCCACATGGAACCCCTCCTCCAAGTGAAATCTAGACCTTGGTAACCCAAGTCAAATAAGGCAGCATCAGAAAGAAAGTCATTGAATCTATTCATGGTTGATAATAAAGGGGGTCTTCCACCTCTTCTTTCACCAGGAGATGAAACAAAATTAAAATCCCCCCCTCAGAATCTAGAAGGAGTTAACAGATTGCCCAATTTGTATTAAATCAGACCATAAAGTAGTCTGATTATTAGCAATTCTGCTAGCATAGATAAAAGTGGCATATCCAACTTGAGCTCCAATAGAGAATTGAATATGAATGAATTGAGAATGATTTTGCATCACAGCCCACTGAAGTTTAGCTCTAGCAAAGAGCCAAATCTTGTTATTAGCATTAGCAAAATGAGTGAATTTGAGAATTTTTTTTAGAATTTTATGGGAATGCTTAGTGACCATGGGTTCCAAAATAGCAAAACACCAAACTTCTTGAATTCTAACAAGATGTATTAATCTCTTAAGAGAGGAGGGGTGAGCAATACCCCTAATATTCCAACATAAGAACTTAATCATTGAGAAAAGGTCCTCCCATTCCCCCTAGTCCTAGGATGGTGTTCCACAAGAGCAGTGGAGGGCCCATCCAAAGGTTGTTTAACATCCAACCTGCCTTTCTTTTTTCTATTGCTTTTATGAACCTGGCATTCATCAGTTAAAACATCTGTTAAAATGTTGAGTGTAGGATCATCAATCCTAATTGGATTAATATTTAATAAGCTGTCATCTGGTATTGCGGTTTCCATCAATCTATTGCTAGTGGGACTATCATTATTTTCCATATGATCACCAACTGTACAATTAGGTAGGTCAGTCACAGCACTATAACACTTCTCCAGGTTATGGCCAAACATTTTGCTCCACCACAATCTTCTGCCAAAAACCTTCCTCTTCAGTTCCAATCCAAACCCTTTTAATATCTGGGAGTGTTGTGTCCCTTTCTACTGGGACTCTAGCACTAGCAGACCTTGCCATATTATAAGTTGGAGCATCAACTTTCAGAGGGCATCCAAGCACTCTACTAATGCTAAAGAGCACATTTTGATGATAATATTGTATGGGGAGATTATGGAATTTAAACCACAGAGGAACAATTGGGGGTTCCTTAGTAGGATAAAATCCAGGTGTCCACTTCATCAATTTCATATGGACTCCAAGGTCTGTTTAGCAAAAACTTTAACATAATCTTCTTTAGTGAATAAAGTAATTAACAGATGCCTACCATCTAATAACCCCGACCTCCACGAGCCTTTAAGCTTTAACTCATAAAAATACCTCCTTACCAAATCCATCTTAGGATGTCCATACTAAAATTTTCTTATTAAAGTAAACTTGATAGATGTATTGAGATCTTGAATTTTCTGTGTAGAGAAAAGGATAGTAGGTTCCTCTTCCTTCATCCCTAAGGGATTGGCATAAGGGAAAACTCTCCTCCCTGCAGCACATCATGTAGGTTTTGTGGAAATACCAAATGTTCAAAGGATTTAGGGACCTCAACCCCACTTCCAACTACATCAGCAAAAGTCGTCTTTGTCCATTGGGCATTGGTTTCAACATCAATGGGACAATCCATTGATAAAGAAAAAAACCAAAACAGACACCAAGGTTACAAAGCTGCTGTTGAAACAAGAAGCCAACAAAAGTCCAAACAGAAAATCCAGCAGAAGGCCAAAATAATTAGTCCACCAGGCTAAGAAAGCAATAGAACAGTAACCTTCTTAGCAAGCTTCTCAAGCTATCAATGGAACAGTAACAAAAATTCAAAAGTTTGTTGCCCAGAAAAATCCCAACCAAAAGGGAACACCCAAACAACCATCTAATCCAGCACCACTTCTTGAAGCAGCAACCAGCACCTCCACTCAACTCCACAGTGCCGCCAGGAAGAGCCATGAGTGCCCAAACCCTAGCAGAGCAAAACTTGGTCCAGCCGCCACTATCCTGATATATATATATATATATATATGCAATGCTGATGCATTGCATAAGAGGAGGGACAATAAACTTTAAGTTGAGATTCTCTTTTATTTGTGAGACTAAAACACTACTAAATGTTTGTGCATGTATATGGTTATTAAAGAAAATGTGAAATGGTGATCATCTAGTTTGATGAGGGAATTGGTAAGACATTTATAGAGAGAAACATCCCTTTGAATATGAGAACAAGGAAGATAAGGGAATGGAATTCAAAAAATATGATGTATTTAGCTTAATTATATAGCCAATCTCTATAATACAATTGTGAGGTGGATTCCATAAATAAAGAAAAATTATACATTTTATTAAGAGCTAACTAAACCCTATTCGAGAATGAGACAAGAGAAAAGAAATAGATAATGGAGAAATCCACTTTTCATATGTTGATGTGGTTTTATTTCCTAATGAAATTAAAAGGTACCACTTATGCATTAGATTAGCTAAGGTTGTTTTAATTTAGCTAACCATGCGAGTTTTGGGTTGGTAAGTTAAAGAGGTGCATGTAGTTATATTTAATGAGGTCCATGTGTTTGGCATAGTGAACATGAAGTGTTAATTGTTGGGTGATGGATATCAAAACTGTTAACAAGCCATATGAAATGTTTGTTGGCTAATGCAAGCAAAAAGCAATGTGGTGGCTAGAAAAACAAAGTGGTGTTTAGAAAAATGAAAATGTTGGTCAGATCCAAGGAACGAGACTAAGAAAAAAGAAGCACAAAGTTGGATCTTACCCAAACTAGTCAAATATCTGACATCTACACTGAATCTAGCTTGATCTAGTGTGGATGGAGCTTCATGGGTGACCTAAGGCTGAGGAAAGGAGTTTCAGATGGTCGAATGGTGGAAATGAGGAAGAACGAGCGTTTTCAGTTTAGTTCCAGATAATAAAGGGTTGGCATCATGGTCACACACAAATTAGGCATGGTCACACTAGCCCTAAATAGAGAAAAACCAAAATATTTGCCCTAGGCAGCATAATCACACCTGAATTGGGCAAGGTCACACCATACAGCTTCACTCAAGTACACAGTTTTTCCATCACCTACCCCACCTTAGGGACCCACTACATAAGAAATGTCAAAAAATATGACAGAATATCTAATGACATATGCAATGACATGAAAAATCAAAAAAATTGCAACCATCATCAAATCATAAGAAAAAGCTTGGATTGCCTTCCAAGGTAGCACTTGGCTTAACGTCCTTAGTCAGACAAAGCTATAGTGATCAATTGCACACAAGGTATCCACGATCAAATTGTCATTTCAACATTCTTCGATTACACACATCAAATTCTAAGTGTCTTGGAGAATTAATTAAATCATCTAATGGTTCCATTCCCTCGGGCTCTTTTAAAGTACATCAATACATTCTCACCCGCTGGTTGGGATTTTGCAGTAACCTCTTATCTCCTATAAAATAATCATCAATAATCATGAGTGGAAGGGTAAGAAAAATATGAAAACAAACTGATCTTATATCTTTCATAGTTTAAATGAAAGAGCACCACACCTTAAGTTATGCATTCATCTTGAAAGATAGACACATTGCTTACTGGTGAGGCTCAATCAAATAAACTAGGAAATATATAACATCCGTTTGGTCTGCGAAACCATTTTATTTATAAGCCGAAAAATTCTCCGATTTAATACAAATAATTAAATAAAGTATATATTAAGCTGGGTCTGGAAACATTTTCCTATAAGGCCAAGCCCCTATAGTTAATTACATCTTAGATAATCAAAGTCACCTAAGAAAACTCTCGATAAAAATTAGGGGATATTGTCTTCAAGGAGTTCAAAAGTCAGACTTTTCAACTAGATCGTATAAAGGAGGTGTGAAAGGGGAATGACTCAAGTTTGGAACATATAATGGAATTCAAAGGAAGAAGAACTAGGGGATGTCACGGATCCTGAGGAGAACCTCAGTGACTTTCCAGTCTATCCCATTTTTTTGTTTCAATTTAGAGGAGACATATTTGAATGTTTCATCCTGTCAATTTTATTAATTAGGATTTACATTCATGTGAGACGATCACACAAATAACCTAGAAGATGTGAGGATTTAGGTCGTGATAAACGACAACGTCGGAATCCTAAAATGAGTTAGGGCTTATATTGTATAATAGAGCTATACAAAGGCCTAAAAAAAGGTGAGAATTTATGTCGCACTAGGCAGACAACCTCAAAGTCCTATGATTTGTTGTTTAATTTCTAAAGAATGGTTTAGCTGGTGTAGACATGTTTTGCTGTGAAGATAGTCGTGTTGCCCACAATGCTAGCTCCAAGCTCCTCGTCGTGGAGAGTTTAAGTTTTCTAATGTGTCAAGTTTTGATGTCAAATCAAATGTTTCTTAAGGTTATTTATATATTATGGGGGATGTTAAAGTTGATTAGAACGACACCGGTTAGGATCCTACGGTTCCCTCATTCCGACGCCACTATTTCTCTTTCAGATTCACTTAGTCCAAAATGAATTTACTAAACTCAACTCAATGAGTTCTATACTTTCATTTAGACCGTGGAAAATCACGTTAGCAATCATAGGTTACCTCCTCTGAGGGATTCCTGATCATCCGATAGAGACATTTTAATTTAGTTACAGTGTTTGTTTTATTGTTTTCTGTGATTAAATTTTGAGTTGTCTTATATTTTGACTGTTATGACGGTGAATTTTATCTTGTTTAATTTTTAGCTTTAGTTTTGACAGGCAGGGTGACCTTAAGCATGTGAGCAAGAAATAAGAGGTACAAAAAGTAAATGCAATAACTTAAAAGCATACCTGTTGATTCTTCCCGCTCCTCCACCTAAAAGGTTAGCTTTGACAATATGTATATAATTTTTGCAAGGAATTTAAATTGCGGGAGTAGATAAATGTATAACTATCAAACCCCAAGTTATGACTTTATTAAGTCTCAGAAGATCTTAGTGGATGTTTTTATAACAAAATATAACAAATTCAATTCATCCTTCAAAATATTTAAGAGATTTCAAAGTGCTCGGAGCATGACCCTGAACCACTTTTAAGATTTCTTGAAATATTTCAAGTTCATTTCAAACTTATCATATTGTTTTATCAATCATCTAAGGTTAGGCTAAGGTTATCCCATTGCTAAGGGAAACTTGATGTTTTATTTATCCCAAGGCTAGGACACTAAATTAATCAATTGATAATTCTTTTAAGATTATGTGGATGGGTGCCCCTAAGGCAAATTTAAGTAAGGAAAGGTTTTGATTCCCAAAGTTAAAATCGGGCTTATAGTGTAAAAAGGTGTTATTCATTAATCATGTTATCTTCTAAATCTGATCAAATGAGTTTTAATGTCAAGCATAGGTCACTACCGAGCCCTGAACGATCACAATTGGTGAAATGGTAACTAACAAAATTTTGATTTAAATGACATGCATTTTTTTTGAAAGATCACGTTATCATCAATTATGGGCTTAAAATTAATGAAATATTATCTTCGTAACTTGAATCCATCACTTGAGAATCGTTTAATTTTGATTGACTTCTAAATCATGATAATTAAGGAAATTACAATTTTGTTCTTATTATAGAAAAGGTGGCAAGTGAGTTCCTACCCTTTAATCCCATTGTATTTCAATCACCCAAACATATTCATTAGGATCAAAATTATTCATTTTCCCTTTTGATTAATCTTAAATTTTGATTAAGGCACTAAAATCTGAAGCTACTCTTTTGCCTTTGGGGCTCTTTACCTCAAAACTTATTAATCAAAATTCAAATGACTTTGAGAATTTAGAGTGTCATATTCATGGGTCAATTAAAACATTAGAGGAGAAAATGTGGATTTTTAAAATTTACTTTAGTTTAAATAATTATTTAAATTTAGAAAGTAGTATTTTTAAAATTGATTTACTTAACTATCCAAAATAAATTTTTTATTCATGAGAAATTTATTAGAGGTCGCCTTATGTCAGAAAAACACTTAGACAAAATTCCATGATTTTTTGAATTAAATTCCTATCATTATTATTCAATTATGAATCAATTTTAATGATTTAATTAAATGTAAGATAATGTTTTAATTACCAAAATTATCTTTATATTTTTATTAAACCTTTCTGAGTTCAGAGAACTCAGAGAAATAAATTTTGTATTTTTATAATTTCTAATTAATTTATTATAATTATTTTAATGGAAAAAATAAATAAAATTCATTTTTACGCTTTTAAAATTTATTTTTAACTTATAAAAATTAGGAAAAATATCCTAATGAGTTCTAAGTGATCAAGGAATAATTAAACATATTTTAAAATATTTTGGTATTTTTGGAATGTTTAATTATTTTAAATTCAAAATGAAGCTCAAAAATCAAGTATTTTCTCACAAATAAATTTTACTTCTCCTAAGTGCCCCTGATCACAAGGAACTCAGAAAAAAACATTTCATAATTTTCCTAAGTGTATTTTTTTTAATAGATATATATTTGTACAAAAATACAAGGTTTCTTACAAAAATCAACTTTAGTGCTCAAACTTAGTCAACTAATTTTTAAATTTTTACAGTAGGTAAACATGATTTTTATACATAGTGTGGAATTTATTTTGTCAATTTTTTATTAGTATTTAATTTACATAAATTAGAGCAAGGTATATACACTTAAGCAAATGTAGAAATTTACAAAATTATTCAAGCCATCGTGATATTTCTCCTAAGCTTCTCTGACCATAGTAAACCTACTAAAATTATTTTCATAATTTTATAAGTGTTATTTTAATTTATATAATTAAAATAAGCCAAAATAGTCATCTTAGCTTGAAAATTAGGGTTAGAGACACAAAGATGTCCTCTGACCTTGGAAATATCAAAGGACATAGCCTCTATCATGAGGAACAAACCCTCAAAATTTCAAGCCATGGTGAGTAATGCTTGATCATAATGAATTAAAATACTCCAGAGAGTATCTAATTAATTAAAAATCAGAGAGTCATCAAATAATTTTGATTTTTAGTCCACATTATTTTCCTCTATTCACTGAGCAAGAGTGTATTTTTATTTTTATGATTTTTATAGAGAAAGATATGGATTTTTGAAATTCAAGCATTTAAATAAATCCATAAAATTCATATTTTTCTACTTAAACATACGGCGCCACCTCAACCTTAACAGCTTCAAAGCTTCCACGCGGCGCTCCGCTATTCGACGCCGCCAGCCACCTCAGCTGCCACACCCCCCCTTTTCGTTCCATCTGCTTGTTCAGCTTGATCTCATCCGTCCACCCAATACACGCGCGATCAGAAGACATCCATTCATCATCCCCAAGTGAACTAACCCGAGAACCGTTTACACTAAAACCTTAATATCTTCATCTAGACTCAACCAAATCGCATGGGGTTTATTTTTAAACCTTCATCTACTCAAGATAAACATATTTGTACGGCTTATATGGTATGAAATATAGTAAATATGTATGAAGAATCAAAATAGGCTTAGATTAGGGTTGAGGTTCAATACCTTTGTCTGAGAGGGGAGGCCTCAATCAGATTGTTGTTGCAGCTTTGAATGAACCCAACAAATCTCCCGATGAAGTCCTAGGCCCTGGCAAATTGTCTAGATATGATTTTAATCAAGCTCAATTTTAAGTGTTGGTCTAGAGCTATGTTAGAGGTTATTTAGGATGGGGCTTTAGTGAGGAATCAACTCCTCTCACTGTGAGGATGATGTGTGCGCAATTAATTGGAGTTTGGTTGACTGTGGAGGTGCAGAGAAATTTGTCCTGGTTTGAGGTGAAATTTTGAGCTCAAAATTGAGCTCTCATAGGGGGAACCAGAGGGGGAAAATGGTGGGCTTGAGTGGAGGAGTTCTTGTAGAGTTTACCTAAGGATTTGGATCATCTCCCCTTTGGCCATGAAGAAGGTGGTTTAAATAGAGGAGCTTCGGGTGGAGCTTAGGGCTTCAATTTAGGTCCAATTAGTTTCTAATGTGGAAGGCTGGAATGTGCCTAAGTCAATTGGAGCTGACCAGCTTGGATGTGTGTAAATGATTTTGAGTTTGAGCAAGGCGGTTCTCTATTTTGTTGCTTTTCGGACAGTAGGTCGGCCCGCAGGGCTAGAGGTGGTGGCCAGGGAAGTCAAGGGAGCTGGGAGAGGGTTTATGATGGTTAGCCACTAATGGTTAGTGATGATGGTGATGATATTTTGGTTTAGGCCATAAATTGGGTGAAATCCCTTAAATCAAGGGACCATTGGTTCAACTCTCAAATAAGGTGAGCTAGGTGGGTCTAGCCTGGTCACTAGGGTCCAGAAGTTGGCTGTAGAATCCTTGGCTTGATCAATTTGGCATGGCTTGGTCAATTTTGGTGCATGGGTTCAATTTGGGTCAAATTGGCCTGAAGTTGGGTTTGGGTTAGGCTAGCCATGCATTAAGCCCAATTGATTGATTAATTTTGTGTGGATGATTGTCATGAGGGGATTAGAAAATATTTTGAGTGATTTTGAATTGATTTGGTGGTCCAATTTGAGGGATTTTGGGCATATGATCAATTTGGGGATGTTGGGTTAAACTTGGGTTTAGGTTGAGTTAGAGTTGGGTTAAGTCCAAATTGAGAGTTCAAAATGGTCTAGCAGAATGTGATGAAGAGTAATCAACATTAATTGGGTTTCAATTCTTAATTTGGTGGAATTTGGGCGCATGAATAAATTGGGGAAAATTTGGGAATTTTGGATTTGAGTTGAAATTGAGTGAAATTGAAGCTTGATCAAGGTCAATTGAGAGTTCAATTTGATGTTTGGAGATGTTTCAAAGAGTTTATGATGCATAATTGGGGCAATTGGAAAGATTTGGGGGTTCAATTAAGTGGGATTTGGTTTTAGGACAAATTGGGGCTTTTTGATTTTGGGTTGAAATTGGACTCAAAAGTGGGTCAAGTTGACTTTCATTTAGTTGAAATCATGCTTAGACATAATGAATTTGAGTTTAGAATTGAAACTGGTGGAAATTGGGATCAAATTGATGGACATTTAGGGTAAATTTGGGGAAATTGGGCCTTTAAAGGGCAATCTGGGGCTTTTGGTCAAAATTGGTTAAATTGATCAAATTGGGTTTAATTGAATGGTCCAAATTGGTTTTGGAGACATTTGAGATGATTTTGAGGGTTTTGGGAATGTTTGGGCCACTAAGGGTATCTTTGTAATTTTGGCAAATTTGGGGTATTTTGGTAAATTTGGAAATTTTGGGAAGTTTTGAGCAATTTGGGCATTTTCAAAAGGTTTGAGATGATTTTTTGAAAGTTTAGGTAGTTTGGGTGAAATTGGGAATTTTGGTCAAATTTGGGGTTTGGTAAATTGGATAGATTTGGGGGGTAAAAGGCTAAGTTTGGTATTTTGGTGAAATTGAGGTGCCAACCACCCCATTTGAGCTATGGACCAATGGAATCCCCATTTGGGTCCTCTATGTACTGTTCTTAGCTAGACCCTAGCCTAGGGCTAGTGGGTCTAGGGGACCATCTATATGAGTCTCCTAAAATATCAAGGGATCAAATTCAACTAGTTTTGGGTTTAGGGTTGTGAGTGGGATGAAACTATTTGAAAGTGTGTGCACTAGCTCCAGACCAACACCCAAGGTCAATCCTAAGGCCAAGCAGTCTTATGGGGACTCCCCTTGAGCTACCCCATATTGACCCCACCTACCAAGTACTAGAGGTTAGGACCAATATGTGGAACTTCAAGTTGAGCAGAGAAGAGTTTAGAATTTCTAATGGTAAGAATTTCTTTTCTAGTCCAATAGGAATAGTCAACAGGGAAGTCCTATGGCTAGACCCTAGGCTACTAAAGAGGAAACTAGACCTCAAACAAAAGTGAGGTCAACAGTGTTTAATTATTCGATTCAACAGATTGGATTTTCACTACCCTCGTCACCATTTTTATCGTATATATCTCATGAACCCTAGAGGCTTAAGGAAAGTAAGGCAATTTTAGCATGTCAAATGCTACTACTTGATTATTTTCTCTTAGAATTCATTTCCTTCCTGAACATCAATAATAGCCTTTCCTATAGCTAGAATCGGTCTCCTAAAAATAAGTGCATCGCCTTATCCTCCTTTACGCGCAACACGACAAAATCAATGGGAAAGGTGATTTTTTCTGCAGAAAGCAACACATTCTCAACATTTACTTGACAATAGGTCACAATTGGTCAATTAATTGCTAGGTCAGGGTAGTCAGTTTGACTTTTTCTAATCCCAATAACTTTGAAATGGCAAGAGACATGAAATTAACACTAGCTCCTAAGTCAAAGAGGGCATTCCCATGAAATATTTCTTTTATGGCACAACAAAATAAAGTTAACTTGGAATTTTCCTATATTTTGAAGTCTCTGAGGAAAGGATGGTGAGAGTATCTAATTAGGTATAATGTTAATGAGAGAAACAATTCTTCCTACATAGGGTTACTCTCACTTCTATGGCTATCCCCCCTTTCTTCTCCAACTTTTACGCTGATTACCTCACACTGTTCTTGATTTTGGTCTTTTGGGTTCACCTCAATATTGTTTGAGAATGCTCCTAGGGGTCTATTATTTAATGAGTTTATCAGCTGTCATAATAGGATTTTAATATTTTTAATGGCTACAGCCTGATTCCGTAGTTGGTTCTCTAATATAATTACTAATTCCTAATAGATGTCTTTTTTTCAAAATGGGTTGGGTATTGGCATGAAATGCATGTGGGCATTACTGTTTCCAGTGGGTTTTTCCTTAGTTGTTCTAGTTACCTATATGGTTAACTTGAGGGTGCCCTTACAAGTGGTTATTTTTTGTTCCATGAAAAGTTGGGATGGTTTTTCTAGCCTGGTTTGTAAGTATTGGAATAGGGGTTATGTCTTTATTTTTTTATGGCATTAACAGACTCTAAAGTAGTAATGTTCGGATCAATCAGTGATCCATACAACACTCCTTCACTTGGTGACATTCCTTGCAAAAAACCTACCCCCATATTGTTTAAATTCATTGAAATGCCTGTTATTTAGGTTGCTAGGATGGCCAAGACGTCATCATCTTGCCCACTAGAAACTTTTTCTTGCATTTATTCTATTTGAAGGCCACTGGAAGTTATTTTTTTCCATTTCCTATATAAGTGTATAGGTTTCCTTGAATGGTTTCGCCATTTGGTATCCTCCTACAGAAACAACTGTAATGGTTCTAAGTGACCCTACAAACCTATTTTAAAATATTTGAATAATTAGCCAGTCAGGCAAGGCATGGTGGGAACATTTCATAAGTAATTCCTTAAATCTTTCTCAGGTTTCATAGATTGTTTCACTCTTGACTTTGACAAATGATGTGATGTCATTCCTGAGCTTGACATCCTTAGAGGGTGGAAAACATTTAGCTATGAATTTTTGAGCTAGGTCATTCCAGGTGATAATGGATCTTAATGCTAAGGAGTTTAACCACATCATGGCTCTATCCTATAAGGTGAATGGGAAGAATCACATTCTAACGACATTGTAGGGGGCATCATTGTAGTAAAATGTGACTCACAATTCTAGGAAGTTTACTAAGTGAATGTTTGTGTTCTCAGAAAGCACTCACCAAAACTGGCTATTTTAGACCATTTGAATAATGGTAGGTTTCCCACATGTCTTTCAATAAATTTTTCACATCCATGAAGTTTGAGGGTCGGTGCAGAGAGTCTGATACCTTCAAATCAGAATTTTGAAGTTAGTGCCAGGATTTGGTTTCCCTCATGTTGTCTCTTGGGTTTGATGTGAGTCCCCAAGCTTTCCTTCCCAATGTAATAAAATTTCCTTGATCTGTCTCTTGAGTTGGATTTGGGTCCCCGTGCTTTCCATCTCAACCCGGTCTCCTCACTCATATAAATTTGAAATTTCCACAAAATCAAAATTAAAATAAAAAAGGCAAAGCAAATCAAATTCACCACGACTATCAGATCTCAACAAGGAATCTTGATGGTTGTCACTCCAAATTCATAAAGCACCAAGACGAAGGAACAAAAAGATCACGACACAAAGTTCATAAGCTTTTTTCAGGCCTGATGGCTTGAATTCACAGCTATAAATTGAAAATATACCTACTAAATTGCTAGCAAGAATTCTAAAATCTTCAAACTTCAATTTCAATCGGGTGAGGTTAATGTCTCATTCAACACCAATACGTGAGGCGTGTTTGTCTAGCACACCACATCTATTGGGGGTCCATTTGTTGACCTCATTTTTGGTGAGGTCTAGTTTTCTCCTTAGGACTTAGGGTTTAGCTTTAAGACTTTTTATTAACTATCCTAGAAGCTTAGTGATGAGACCCACATCAATTTATAAACTCAAACCACTTCCTTGCTCTTGTTAGAGTCTCACATGTGTGGTTTTTGACCTTTAGCATATAGCAGGTTGAGACCAACATGAGGAAGCTAATAGAGTACCAATATCACACCTTAGGGTAATCCTGGGTGGCTTGGTCTTGGACACACACACTTGGACTCACCATAAATTCTCGTACACATCCAAAATCATTTGTTCACCCTAATTGACCTATCTTTCACTTGAAGCTCATGTCTACTCCTTAGCTCTCTTTAAAACTCATGTGGGTAGTCCTAGGCCCTTAGTCTTTGGTTAGGATGACTAGGACCAATATGTGGAGGCCTCAAGTTGATTGGAAACTGATGCGAGATTGTTAGCCCTTAGAGGAGGGAGTAGTGGGAGCTCTAGAGTGGCAGTCGGTATTCTCCCAGCCTAACCATAGAATTAGGAACCAAACTCTGTATTAGTCAATGTTCTTTATAACATTTGGAAGAGTGTAAAGAATATGATTGCTCCTATTTGGAACAAAATAGTTTTTATATATTTTCAAGTGATCTCAATTTCTTCACAATCAATATACTCATTGTAAAGGGAAATGATGCTTTCTTAAATTTGAACTTTCTGTCAAAACAAAAACTTTGTTTAATTTTCATAATTTTACTTTTGAAAGTTTAGTATTTAGTTTAGTTTAACTTTTGTAATCTTATATCTGTATTTTATCTAGCATTCAACTTAGTAGTTAATATTCAAACTTCACACTTTACTTTTGTTTTTGTATTTTTAAAATTTTAAAATAATTTCAAACGCTTACTTAACGGATTTTCCAACTTCCTTGTGGGATCGATATCTATGACTCTATTAGAGCCCTTTATTACTTGAGCGATACATATACTTGCATTGATTTAAATGGGGATTTGGTAGTTTTAAAATAGTTTTAAAAATAAACTATTTTCATAAAAGATATTTTTATTAGGGTTATATTAAATATTTATTATATATCTGTCGTGTGTAATTTTGTAGTATTGAAAGATATTTGTAAAATTTACACACTAAAGTACCCACCATCAAGTTTTTGGCGCCGTTGTCGGGAAAGTAATGAAAAGTATTAGAAAGTATTTTATTTTAAAAAAACTTTAAAAAAATAATAATTAAAAAGAGTGTTTGCAGTTTAGTTTGAATATTTTCTTATTTTAGTGTGTTTACTCGTTTTTAATTACTTGCTTTGTTTATTTATGCGTAGTGTGAGATTTGAAAATTTAGGACCTTACGATTTTGAATTAGAGAGAACTGTTAGAAAAATTCAAGAATAACTAGAAAAGAAAGATCATTTTAGCAAAATAGCTTGCAACTTAAACAATGCTGGAAATGAAAATGAACATCATCAGAGACCTTTACGAGATTATGCTAATCCTACAGCAAATGAAAAATTCATTTGAGTATATAAAACCCTGCTGTAGCTGCAAATTCATTTGAGCTTAAACTTGTTATTATACAAATGATAACAAAAAATTAGTTTGGGGTGTCGAATGATCCTAATTTACATCTTGCTAGTTTTCTAAAATTGCGCACTATATTTAAATATGTGGAGTGTCGAATGATGCTGTCAAACATAGAATTTTTCCTTTTTCACTAAGAGATAAAGCTAAGATGTGGTTAAACTCATCAACACCTGGATCTATCAGAACATGCAAAGATTTATCACAAAAATGTTTATCTAAATATTTTCCACCTTAAAAAACTGCTAAACTTAGAAATGATATCACATCTTTTTGTCAGTTTGAATGGGAATCAATTTATGAAGCCTGGGAAAGATTTAAAGATCTCCTTAGAAAGCATCTACACCATGCATTTCTAGATTGGTTAATAACTCAAACATTTTATAATGAGTTAGTTGGATCTCTTGGATCGATAATTGATGTTGTTGCTGGTGGATCATTAATGTCAAAATCATTCGATGAAGCATATTCATTAATTGAAGAAATGACTACAAATAATTTTCAACGACCCTCTGAAAGGCTAAATCCAAAAGGAGTAGCTAGTATTCATGATTTTGATGCAATATCTATGTTAGTTACCCAAATAGCTGCTATAGAGAACAAGATAGATTAATATGGAATGAATTATTCTCAAACAACACCTATGCTTGAGGAAAACTCATTGGGACAAATGATGGAATCTCAATCTTCTTATGAAACATTAAATGCAATAAAAAATCATTCTAATAATCGTTATGCTAATTATTATAATCCTGTATGGAAGAATCTTCCAAAATTTAGTTGGAGTAATAATAACTCTAATACTGCAAATTCGTAATGAGGAAACAATACTGCTAAGCCATTGGGAAACTCCAACAATCAAGGGAATCAAGGTTATAAACCTTATTACCCCCCAAGATTTAATAATTTGCAGAGTAAGGAGAAAAAAATATCAATGGAAGAATTGATATTGCAAATGGGTAGTCAATTACAAAGTCAAAGAGTTGCAATTAGAAACATGAAAAATCAATTGGGATGTATTGCTACCGCACTTAGCAATACACCTCCAGGAACATTGCCTATTAATATTGAAGTAAATCCTAAAGATCAGAACAAAGAGAAAATTAAAGTTATTCAACTGAGAAGTGAAAAAGAATTAGAAAATAGAGTTCAACAAGAAGTTGAAGTTGAAAAATATGAGGTGGAAAATGAAAAATATGGTGAAGATTTTCATTCTGAAGAAGGAAGTGCTATTAAACCAATGAAAATCACTATAAAAATATCAACACCTCCTTTTCCTCATAGATTGAAGCAGAAACACAGAGATAACCAATTTTTGCAATTTGATTATCAGTCCCTTTTCTATCGACTATTATAAAATCAAACTCTTGCATCAGAAGTACCCATCTAATTAATCTTAATTTAACATCCTTATTTTGCATCAAATATTTAATAGCCAAATGGTCAGTATGAACAATACATTTAGCTCCAATCAGATATGATCTAAACTTATCAAAAGCACTACACAATGGCTAATAACTCTCTTTCAGTGGTAGTGTAATTAATCTGAGCATCATTAAGAGTCTTACTAGCATAGTATATAATTTTAAAAATCTTATCATATCTCTGTCCTAAAATAAGTTTAAATAAATAATCATTAGCATCACACATTAATTCAAAATATTTCTCCCAATCAGGTTAAACAATTATAGGAGGAGTGATCATTTTTTCCTTTAAAGTTTCAAAGGCTTTAAGGTAATCTTGATGAAAGTCAAATTTTGTTTCTTTTTCCAGAAGTTGGCATAAAAGTTTTGTAATTTTTGAAAAGTTTTTAATATATCTCCTGTAAAGTTCAACATGTCCTAAAAGGTTCTTAACTCCTCTTACTGTAGTAGGTGGCGGTAGGTTTGATGTAACCTGTATTTTTGTAGGATCTACTTCCATGCCATTTTCTGAAATTTTATGCCCAAGCACAATTCCTCCTGTAATCATAAATTGACATTATTCTTAGTTCAATATGAGATTAATTTTTTCACAATGTTCCAGAACTTTCTCTAAATGATTTAGGCATATTGCAATTGAAGTTCCAAATACATAAAAATCATCCATAAAGACTTCAATCCCTTTTACAATCAAATCACTGAAAAATTGATATCATACATTTTTGAAATGTTGTAGGTGCATTACATAATCTAAAGGGCATTTGCCGAAAAGAAAAGTTACATAAGGACTAGTAAATGTTGTTTTCTTTTGATCCTCTAGGCAATAGGTATTTGGTGATAATTGGTGTATCCATTTAGAAAAAAAAATATTTATGCCCAACCAATCTATCCAACATCTGGTCCAAAAAGGGTAAAAGAAAATGATCCTTTCCGATGGTAGAATTTAATTTTCTATAATCTATGCATATTCTCCAATTAGTGAATTGTCTTGTTGATATTAATTTGTTATGCTCATTTGTCACTACAATTACTCCTTTCTTTGGAACACTGTGAATTGGATTTATCCAAGCACTGCCTGAAATAAGATATATTATTCCAACATCTAACCATTTTATAATCTCTTTATTCACAACTTTTTTCATCATATGATTTAATCTCCTTTGAGGATCGCTTTTGGTTCATGTTGATCTTCTAATAAGATTCTATGCATACAAATTAAAGGACTGATTCCTTTAATATCAGCTAATGTTCATCTAAAGGCATTCTTATATCATTTCAAAGTTTCTAACAACTGTTGTTTTTGCGTATCAGTTAATTCTGAGGATATTATAACAGGTAATGTAGACAAATCTCCTAAGAATGCATACTACAAATGTGTAGGAAGTGTTTTCAGTTCAAATTCAGGGGGTTTTTTAACAGATTAAATCAAATTCTTGTTACTTTTTGTAGGATCTAACATTTCATATTTTTCTTGGACATAATCTAAATCCTCTTTACTCACTTCCATAGATTCATCTAGAATTTTATCCTCATCTTGATATTCGACATATTCTTTTTCAAATTCTCTTTCAAAAGTCTTCTTAAAATATTCATGGCTTAAATATTCGTTAATGTCCAATTTGAAGCATTCAATCACTTGCTCTTTTGTAAGGTATCTCATTAATTTTATAATATTAGATGTAACCTCTTGATCACTGAGTCTCATAGTTAGTTCTCCTTTCTACACATCTATCAAAGCTCTTCCAGTGGTTGGGAATGATCTTCCTAAAATGATAAGAATTTATTTGTCTTCCTCCATATCTAACACAATAAAGTCCGTAGGAGTAATAAATTTATCGACTTTTACCAAAATATTTTCTATAACTCCTTTAGAATATGTAATCGAACGATCAACTAATTAAAGAGTAACAATTATAGGTGAAATACCTCCTAAGCCCAACCTTCTGAATATTGATAAAGGCATAAGATTAATACTGGCTCCTAAATCACATAAAACATTTCCTTAAAATCGTTCGCCAATAGCACAAGTAATTGTAAGACTTCCAGTATCTTTAAGTTTTTCAGGAAGCTTTTTCTGAATTATAGCGCTACACTCTTCACTGAGTGTAACAGTCTCATTATCTACAAACTTCCTTTTTTCTTAATTAAGTATGTCCTTCATGAACTTCACATAGTTTGGCATTTGTTCTAAAGCTTCAACAAATTGTATGTTATCGTTAATTTCCTCAAAATTTCTAAAAATTTTGAAAATTGAATCTCTCTTTGTTTTTGCTTCAATCTTTAAGGAAATAGAGGTGGTGTTCTTTTTAAAGTGATTTTCGTTGGTTTAATAAGGCCTTCTATTTCAAAATGAAAAGCTTCACTAGGTTTTTCATTTTTTACCTCATCCTTTTCAACTTCAACTTCTTATTGAACTCTATTTTCTAATTTCATTTCTCAGTTGAATAGCTTTAATTTGATCTTTGTTATAATCTTTAGGATTTATCTAACTTTACTAGGCAATGTTCCTAGATTTCTTTTGCTAAGTGTGGTAGTAATACATCCAATTGGTTTTTTATGTTTCTGATTGCAACTCCTTGACTTTGTAATTGACTACCTATTTGCAATATCAATTCTTCCATTGATAGCTTTTTCTCCAACTCTACAAATTATTAAATCCTGGAGGGTAATAAGGTTTATAAGCTTGATTCCCTTGATTGTCGGAGTTTCCCAATGTGTTAGCAGTATTGTTTCCCCATTGTGGATTTGCAGCATTAGAGTTATTGTAACTCCAACTAAAGTTTGGATGGTTTTTCCATCCAGCATTATAATAATTGGTAGAAAGATTGTTTATTGCATTTAAAGTCTCATAAGAAGATTGAGATTTTATCATTTATCCCAGTGAGTTTTCCTCAAGCATAGGTGTTGTCTGAGAATAATTCATTCCATATTGATTTATCTTCTTTGATATAACAACTATTTAGGCAACTAACATAGATATTGCATCAGAATCATGAATACTAGCAACTCTTTTTAGATTTACCCTTTCAGAGAGCCATTGAAAATTATTTTTAGTCATCTCTTCAATTTATTAATATGCCTCATCAAATGGTTTTGACATTAATGATCCACCAGCAACAACATCAATTATTGATTTAAGAGATCCAACAAACCCATTATAAAAAGTTTGAATTATTAATCAATCTGGAAACTCATGGTGTGGACACTTTTTAAGGAGATTTTTGAATTTTCTCAAGCTTCATAAATTGATTCCCCTTCAAACTGACAAAAAGATGTGATATCATTTCTAAGCTTAGCAGATTTTGAAGGTGGGAATATTTAGATAAGAATATTTGTGATAAATCTCCCCATGTTCTGATAGATCCAAGTGCTCAAGAGTTTAACCACATTTTAGCTTTATCCATTAGTGAAAAAGGAAGAAGTCTAAGCCTGACAACATCATTTGACACTCCATCATATTTAAATGTAGCACACAATTCTAGAAAACTAACAAGGTGTAAATTAGGATTTTTAGTTGGTGTTCCTCCAAACTGATTGTTTTGTACCATTTAGATAATAACAGGTTTAAGCTCAAATGTATTGGCAGCTACTGCAGAGTTTTGTATACTCAAATGAATTTCATCTGCTGTAGGATTATCATAATCTCTTAAAGGTCTCTAATGATGTTCATTTTCATTTCCATCATTTTTGAAATTGCAAGGAATTTTGCTAAAATGACCTTTCTCTTTTTGTTATTTTTGAATTTTTCTGACAGTTCTCTCTAATTCAGAATCGTAAGATACTAAATTTTTAAATCTTACACTATTCATAAACAAACAAAGCAAGTAATTAAAAACAAGTAAACACACTTATTGACCTCACTTGAGTGTGCTTGCCCAACACACCCCACCTATTGGGGGTCCATTTATTGACCTCACTTTTGGTTGAGGTCTTTCCTCTTTAGTAGCCTAAGGTCTAGCCATAGGACTTTCCTATTGACTATTCTTAGAAAACCAAACAAGGACCCTCATCATTAAAAATTCTAAACTCTTCTCTACTCAACTTGAAGTTCCACATATTGGTCCTAACCTCTAGCACCTAGTAGGTGGGGTCATTATAGGGGAACTCAAGATGAGTCACCCATTAGCACTGCTGGACCTTAGGGTAGACCCTGGGTGTTGGTCTAGCGCTAAGGCACTCACTTGCACTCACAATCACTCACTATCCAAAACTTAAACTTGTAGGCTTTGATCCCTTGATACTTTTGGGAGACTCATGTAGGTAGTCTCCTAAACCCATTAGCCTTAGGCTATGGTTTGGATAAGATCACTACATAGAGGACCCAAATAGGGGTTTCAATTGGTCCATGGCTTACTAATGATGGTTGGCACTCCAACTCTACCAAGAACCAAACATAGCCTTCTGCCCCTAAATTCCCCCAAATTACCTAGATACCTTTGGAACCCCAAATTTGGCCAAAATTTCCAAATCTACCCAAAATACCTAACTTGGTTCAAAAATTATTTCAAACACCTTGAAAACACCCAAACTACCCAAAATCTCCAAAATTGGCCAAATTACCAGAATACCGTTCCTTACCCCAAAATTCCAAAAATTGCAAAAAATCCAAAAAAACCCAAAACCTCACAAATATTCCAAATTTCATTTTTCTCAACTATCACATGACCCAATTTGACAAATTTGACCATCTTTGATCAAAACCCCCAAATTGCCCTTTAAAGGCCCATATTTTCCCCAAATCACTCCAAATTTTTATCCAATTGGTCTCAGTTTTCCCCAATTTAAATTCTAAACTCAGATTCACCCTTGATGTAAAAACTCTAGACCAAATACAAGCTCAATTGGTCCATGATTTGAACTTAATTTTGAGCTAAACCAAAAACCCAATTTTGGCCTTATGACTTGGTTCCACCAAATTGAACCCATGGCCTACTCCACTTGCCACAATTTGTGTTAAAGAAACCTTTATAACATTCCCATACATCAAACTTGACCTTCAATTGGCCTTGGTGAGGCCTCAATTTTATTTGATTTCAACCTAAGTCCAAAAAGCCCAAAATTTACCCCAAATTGACCATGTCTTAAAATCCCACCAAATTGATGGCCTTAGCCCCAAAACTTCCACTATATCCCTTCATGAAAAATCTTCAAAATATCTTACTTGATCATGTGGACCATTTAATTTGGACTTAGACCAAGGGTAACTCAACCTAGACCCATGTCTAACTCAACATGCTTAAATTGGCCAAATTTCTAAAATTGCTCAATTTGACCTACCAATTGAACACAAAATTACTTCAACCCTCCACCAAAAATCTTCATAACAATCATCTGCACAATATTAATCAATCAATTGGGTCAATTGACATGGCTAACCTAGCCCAAACCCATGCTTTGATCACTTTGACCCACATTGAACGCTGGCATTAAAGATGGCCTAACTACCCCAAAGTCATCAAATTAACTCCACCTCAGCCATTGGTTAGACCCTAAGACTGAGCCAAAGCCCATTTAACCCGATCTAGATGAGCCATGGACCAAAAGTCCCCCAAATTAAGGGATCTTATTTTCAAAAATACACATGCTTAAGATACCCTTACCAAAACTAAACTGTATTGCATTAAATTGCTTTGACAGATTCCTCTGGATGCCCTGAGCACCTAGCCAACTCCCCCTGCCTTGGCCGGCCGACCTAATTTCCAGAGAAGCTCAAAACTAATAGCCACCCCCATGGAACTTCACCCAAATCAAACCTAGAGGCCAGCTAAGCCAAATTAAATTGTAGAGCTCCTTTGCCCTCCATCTAAGCAACACAATGCACCCTCTAATTGGCCATGACAACCACCCCTTAGCCATTTTTTATAAAAAGCACCTCCCATGACCATGGGAAGGAGTGCTGAAATTTTTTTAGAGAGACCTCCCTAAACTGTCCACAGAGCTTCCCTAAGATCCCCTTAGTGCATTCCAACTGTTTTCTCTTACCAATTTCCACTGTCAAGTTCAATTTTGAGCTCGAAATCTTGCCGTAAATCAGGACAGAGCCCAATTCACCTCCATAGTCTACCAAGCTCAAATTAACTTCACCCGCACCTTCACTACAGTGAAAGAAGCTTAAACCTCATCAAATTCCCCTCTCACAGAGCCTCTACCATAGCTCTAGACCAACACCCAAATCCGGTCGAGATTGAAATCATACCTAAGCTTTCACTAAGACCAGAGACTCAATCCCTAGCCTCCTTGGATCACAACAAACATGTCAAGACTCTTTGATGAAGCTTCACTTCTCAAAGCAAAGGTATGAAATCTCTCCCCCTCCCGAGCCTATTTTGATTCTCCATTTTCTTAGAGTTAATTTGATGTCTTGATTACCTTATGGATGTGTTTGTTTAGTCTAGATGAGTGTTTTAAAAAAAATTCACTTAATTTGGTTGAGAAATGACAGAGATCTTAAGGCTAGAAGATGGACGGTTCTCGGGCTAGGCTATAGGGGATGATGATGGAGCCTCGTCCGATCGTGCGTGTATCGGATGGACAGTTGAGATGAAGCCGGACAATGCTTCCTTACACGAACAGTGGGACACGTGGCTGCTTATGTGGATGGCAGCGTCAAATGCGAGCGCGTCGTGTGGAGTTCAGAGCTGCCTAGGATCTACATGGCGCCATGCTGTTTAAATAGATAAATAGGGATTTTTCCTATTTATTTTAATACCCCTAACTTCAAAAATTCATATCTTAGTGTAAAAAAAATCAAAAAAAATAAAATAAAAACACCCACTTGCTCAATAAACAGAGGAGAATAATGTGGAAATAATTTGGAGTCCATTTGATGCATATTTTATTTTTAATTAATTAAATACTGATTTGGATGTTTTGATTCTCCATGCATGTAGTAATCACACTATTAATTGAAATTTTAGCATGTTGTTGCCTCTATCTTAGGGAACATTCTCTGACTTTTCTAAAGTCAAAGGAGGTCCCTAGATAGAGAATCATATTTTTCAAGTTTATGTGCATTATTTGCTTAAAATAATCATGGAAATTATCATGTTGCCTAGAAAAAATCCAAGAAAATTTTGAGAGGTTTATGATGACCAGAAAGCCTTCAGGAAAAATTATCATGAGCCAAGTCATTCAAAATACACCTGATCTTCACAAACCCTAGATCACTAAGATAATTAATTTTAAAAACATACATACAATAAAATGACTTGATTTTTTATCTTCACTACTTTTTAGGATCCAGAGAACTCACCATAAAAATTCCAAAATATTTTGAGTTCATTTGGTAACTTAAGTTGATTTTTAAAGATAAATAACATTTTTGGCACTTAAATGATTTTTAAAAATAAAAAAATAACTCAAAAAATTATAAAACTTATTTTTTGAGTTTTTTGTGATCAGGGGTATTTTTCTAAAAATAAAATGGTATTTAAAATAAAAACTTAATTTTTAACTTATTTTAAATATTTAAATAATTAAAAATCCATAAAAAAGACAAAAATAATAAAACTCATGGAAATATTTTAAATTGCTTCGTAAGCACTTAGAAATAATTAGAATATTTTTCTTGATTTTCTAAATAATGATACTGAATTTCAAAGCTTAAAAATAATTTTGAAAGGTTAAAATGGGTTTTCACTAAGAATAATTACAATAAATCAAATAAAACTCAAAAAAATATAAAATTTTCTCCTCTGCATTCTCTGACCTTAGGAAGATTTTCAAAAATATTAAACTTAATTTTCTTCATTTAAAATATTTATATTTAATAAATACCCCATAAATTAAAATAATTTTGAAAATTCAAACAAGATTTTAAAAATCATGAAATTTGGTCCAAGGACTTCCCTAGTTTAGGTCTATCTCCAATAAAAATTTCAAGGAATTAGGATTTACATTGGTCAAGTTAGGAGTTTTCTTTGAAAAATCTTATTTTTGCATGAAAATAATTATATAAATTAAAGTAAATTAAGGAATTTTCTTTGAAAAATCCTGTTTTTGCATGAAAATAATTATATAAAATAAATTAAATTTTGAGAATCACATTTTCTCCTCTGATGTCTTAATTGACCCATGAATGAGGTAGGATAAAAATTTTAATTTCATTTGGATTAAATTTGATGAATTATGAAATGTTAGAGCCTTAGGGGAAAATGTGTAATTTTGGAAATTTAGCCTTAATTAACATTTAGACTTAATTCAAGGAGGAAAATGGGCAACCTCTGATCTTAATCAGTTTATTGGGATGTTTGAAACACAAGGGGTTAATTGGTAGAAACCAACCTCTCTTTCTTAATTGAAAAGATAAGTTAATAAATTTGTAAATTATTAAAATTTGGAAGTTTATTAAAATAAACCCAGGACTTAGGGGTACGACTTTTGAAGTCAATAATTAATCAATTTAATACTTCTATTTGATTGTCAAATGAAATTCAAATCATGAATCATGACCACCTAAAGCTTAACGTACTCAAAAATAATTAAGACACTCATCTAGGTCTTAAGGGCTTGGTAGTGACTTAGGCTAAATCAAGTTTCATTTAAATGGGGATTAGAAAAGTAAATTAGAACATCTTTCAAACACTACAAGCCCAATTAGGACCAAAATTTGGTTAGGTGTTCCAATAACACTAACTTGCCTCTTTAAGGGTCTTCACCCACATAATTTTTAAAATTAAATTGCAAATGATAATTACCTTACTCTTAGGGATAATTGATACATCAATGTTCATTGAGCATTAGGGTGTTTACAAGATGAATTAATAAGCAACATAATAAGTTTAAAAGAACTCGAGATTTTCCACTAGGCAGCGCAAGAGTAGCACGGATCTGCTTCTTTCTTTAGATCTGTTGGATACCTTTGAGATCCACTAAACTTAATATACTTTGCTTGACAACATCATCCTTAATTAAACTCCTAAGGACCCACCAAGATGTGACCTAGGGTTAGATAGGTCGTCAAAATTTTAGTTCCCCGTTTCATATAAACTGCCTTAACATGCCTTCTGAGTTTCAGGTGGTGGAATGAGAAGAATCGCCAGGTACGCTTTTACAATTTTTAGCATTGTCTTTCTTGTACTTTCATATTGTACTTTCATACCTGCAAATTTGCATGGTAAACAACGATGTCACCCTGCATGAAAACTAAAACTATCAGGATAACCACAAAACCAAAACCAGAACCAAACAAAATTTAATCACAAACATCATATAAAACCACAACTTTAACTTAATTAAGATGTCTCTATTTGATGATCGACTAAAACTAAAATCAACCAAGATAAAATTCACCCCCACAACATTCAAAATATAAAACAATTCAAAGAATCACAAACATCACACAAAACTACAACTTCAACTAAATTAAGACATCTCTATCGGATGATCAGGAATCCATCAGTGGAGTTAATCTACGGTTGCTAATGAGGCTTCCCACGGTCTAAATGAAATTATGGAACTCATTAAGTTGAGTTTAGTAAATTCATTTGGACATAAAATGTCTCCATTGGAAGATCGGGAACCCCTAGGAGGAGGTAACCTACGGTTGCTAACGAGGCTTCTATCTCTATAGGATGATCGGGAATTCCTCGGAGGAGGTAACCTATGATTGCTAACGAGGCTTCCCTCTCTATTGGAAGATCGGGAACCCTCGGAGGAGGTAACCTACGGTTGCTAACGAGGTTTTCCGCTAAATTAAAATGTCCTTATTGGAAGATCGGGAACCCCTCGGAGGAGGTAACCTACGGTTGCTAACGAGGCTTCCCAAGGCTAAATGAAATGGGAATTCATTAAGTAACCTACGGTTGCTAACGAGACTTCCCACGGTTTAAATGAAATTATGGAACTCATTAAGATGGGTTTAGTAAGTTCATTTGGACTAAGTGAATCCAATAGAAAATAGTGGTGCCGGAATGAGGGAGTAACCTACGGTTGCTAACGAGGCTTCCCACGATTTAAATGAAATTATGGAACTCATTAAGATTGCTAGTAAGTTCATTTGGACTAAGTGAATCCAATAGAAAATAGTGGTGCTGGAACGAGGGAACCCTAGAATCCTAACCAGTGTCGCTCTAATCAACTTTAACATGGCCCCATAAAATTTAAAGAACTTCAACTAGAAGGCCACCTGATTTGACATCATAACTTTACACACTAGAAAATTCAAAAGTAAGAAGCTTGGAGCTAGTATGGTGAGCAGCACGGACATCTTCAATAGCAAAATCTATCTTTTCCAGCTAAACCAATCTTCCTTCCTTATACTTAAACAACAAAGCCATAAGACTTTGAGGTTTCTTGCTTATGCAACGTAAATTCTTATCTTATCTTTAGGCCATCGTATAGCCCTGCTATTAAGTCGTCTTAAGATTTTAAGGTTGTCATCCGTCACGACCTAAACCCTCACATCTCCTAGGATATTTATGTGATAGTTTCACACGAATGTAAGCTCTAATTAATAAAATTGGCAGGATGAAACACCTAAATATTTCTCCTCAGAAATGAAGACAAACATTAGGATAACTTGGGAAGTCATCGGGGTTCTCCTCTGGATCGATGACATCCCCTAGTTCTTCCTCCTTGGGACTCTACAACAAAATATTCCAAATTTGAACTNATTTCACACGAATGTAAGCCCTAACTAATTAAATTGGCAGGATGAAACACCTAAATATTTCTCCTCAAAACTAAACCCAAACATTAGGATAGCTTGGGAAGTCACTGAGGTTCTCCTCTAGATCCATGACATCCCCTAGTTGTTCTTCTTTTGGATTCTACAATAAAATGTTCCAAATTTGAACCAATGNTTATGAAACTCATTAAGTTGAGTTTAATAAATTCATTTGAACTAAGTGAATCCAATAGAAAATAGTGGTGCTGGAACGAGTGAACCGTGGGATCCTAATCGGTGTCGCTTTAATCAACTTTAACATGCCCCCAAAAAAATTGAAGAACTTCAACCATAGAGCCACCTAATTTGACATTATAACTTGACACACTAAAAAACTCAAACTTGACGCGGCAAGGAGCTTGAAGCTAGCATGGTGGGCACCACGACCATCTTCAGCAACAAAACCTGTCTTCCCAACTAAATCAATCTTCCTTCCTTAAAATTAAACAACAAATTCATAAGACTTTGAGGTTGCTTGCTTACGCAAAGTAAATCCCATCTTATCATTAGGCCTTTGTATAGCCCTGTTACACAATATAAGCCTTAACTCGTCTTAGGATTTTGAGGTTGTCGTTTGTCATGACCTAAATCCTCACATTTTCCAGGCTATTTGTGTGATTATTTCGTACGAATGTAAGCCCTAACTAATAAAATTGGCAGGATGAAACACCTAAATATTTCTCCTCAAAACTGAAGCCAAACATTAGGATAGCTTAGGAAGTCACTGGGGTTCTCCTCTAGATCCATGACATCCCCTAGTTCTTCCTCTTTTAGATTCTACAATAAAATGTTACAAATTTGAACCAATCCCCTTTCACACCTCTACTTCCGATCTCATTGAAGAGTCCTACCCTTTGAAATATCTTGAAGATAATATTTCTTGATTTTCATCGACAGTCTTATTAGGTGACTTTGGTCATTTAAGATGTAATTAACTATAGGGGCTTGCCCTTATAGGAAGCATGTCTGAACCTAGCTTAATATAAACTCTATTTAATCCTTTATATTAAATAGGGGAACTTGTTCGCAAATATAAAGGTTTTGCAGACCAAACAGATATCATATATTCCTTAGTTTATTTGATCGAGCCTCATCCTTAAGTCTTGTGTATGTCCTTCGGGATAGATACAGGATTTGAGGTACAATGCTCTTTCATTTAAACTATGAAAAATATGGGGTCAGTTTGATTTCATATTTTTCTAAAACTAAATATATATGTAAATTGAAACGTCCTTCCAAAGCGGGTGATGATATTTCGATTTTGGTGACCGACAGCTTCTGGCGACTCCGCTGGTGACCGACAGTTTGACCATACAATTCAGGAAATATTATTTTCACACATTGGTAAAGTGTCCATGTCCCTCTTGGACCAAATTACCCTTCTTATGTTGGCATACTTTACTCATTTTTGTCTTGGGAAGGTACAACCAACTACTTAGACTTTAGTGCTAGCTGTTCAACCATCTTTGAAAAGAGGGGTTCAGAAGGCCATTAAGGACTCTTTAAATTTTCATGTGGGGTCGGACCCTTTAATAGGTGTGTTAGCGGACTAGTTCCACCTGGGCATTTTCTGCCACTAAAAAGGTCCCACACTGGGTCCTAAAAAACATCACATCTCCCTTCCAAATTTGATTTGCTATTTCACAAATTAAACCAAATGATGTTGTGTTGCGTGCACATTGAGATTTTCTTACATTAATTAAATTTTAAACAAGATTTTAAAATTCTCATAAATTAAGACCCGCCCGGTCTACAGAACAACCTCTACTTTTAATGCTTGCACTAAAAATTATGAGGTTTTTGGCCATATAACTAACCCTGAAACTTTCTGTTTTCAAGCTTACTGCAATGTCCTACCCAACACTGACCTTTCCTGCAACCAGCCAACGAGCCACAAAGCCCGTAACATCGCTCCTACCATCAAATTTGGAACTGGATTTGAATATCTCTAGGACATCCTCATGAAAGCCCTCTTCGTGGTAATAAAGATCGTCGCTCCAGAAATACAGGAGCCG
Organism: Phalaenopsis hybrid cultivar; assembly: GCA_002079205.1. NCBI lineage: Eukaryota > Viridiplantae > Streptophyta > Magnoliopsida > Asparagales > Orchidaceae > Phalaenopsis > Phalaenopsis hybrid cultivar. The sequence goes on along the minus strand of JXCR01086136.1, from coordinate 281,509 downwards.
TCTGCACAATTCAACATGAACTGCCTTCAAGACTTCCCTATCTGTAAGAAATCTAAAACTACTGCCGTTGCAGCACCCGCCAAACCTACTAGCCCCGCTGCTGCTAAGGGGAAATAAGTGATGATTATTGAGGATCCGACTGAGGGATTAATTGTCCCACCACCCGTGTTTGAAATCGGATCAAGTTTGAGGACTGTACTGCTAACCCAAACTCAAAGGAGGAAATGTAACAGAAAAGTTCGGAGGGGCATTAAAGCCCAGACTCCCAAGAAGACACCCGTTGAGGAGGAGCTTCATCAAGATGAAGAAGTGTTACCGAAAATTTATCCACTCCTGTGAGGAAGTAGATTCCATGCTCTGACAGATACCAAGGGATATGAGAGTATCCGAAGGATTGCTGCTGTATTACCGTCACTTCATGGACACGGTGAGAAGAGAAAGAAGCACTCCTATCACTCAAGTTTGTGCAGTTTTTAGAAGGTTTTGCTACCAAAAAAGGATGTTCGGTTAGCGAGTGACTTAAACGAGTGGGAGATGCAATTTTTCCTCACATGAAGAAGGAAATTTTGAAGGGTGTCAAATCCATCAGATAGTCCCACAGGATAAATAGAGTGCCACCAACTCACATCGCCGTTTGGTTTCATTTAGGGAACAAAGTTGATACAGCAGTGATCACTACTGATTATACTATCACCAAGATCGCGGGCCATCGACTAGTTGAGTTAAGACCGGGTCCAAAAATCTTATCCGTCGCCCATCATGGAGACATTCCTATAATCCGAAAGGCAAAGACAAGATGATTACCTGGCACTGTAGCTGGTCTACACCACAGGTAGCATACTTTCCCTCGACATACCAATGTTTCTACTAAGACTCTCCGTCTTGAGACATCATCGTCAAAAAAGGAAAAGGTATGGGTACCCAAGGTCACTACACCGATACAGTTTAGTGAGCCCGCAGGACAGGATGTGAAACCTTTGTCTGTAATATCTGACATCGTTTTGACATTAGCCAGCGAGATGGAGGAACAAATGGAGGATGTCCATCAGGGTCCTCCAGATTGTAAAGCGATTAAGGAATCAATATTTTAGGAGAAAGTTGAGAAACTCAGGATCGGGATTTCCGAGTTAGCTTGAGAACATGGAGTTTGCATCGATAGAGACAATGAAAATTTTAATTACAATAATTACTTAGAGGAGGATTTTATGGATGTCCATGTGATCGAAACTAGAGCCACCACATCTGTGTGCGAGGCTCAACCTCACACCAAAGAGAAACCCTTACATGAGCTGTGTAGGGTTATCCTCCTAAGGGATGAGCAAGTTAGTCCACTGGAGAAAAGAATAGAAGAGATGACTGCTGCTATGACCTCCATGGCCACCCTTCAGGGGCAATCATAAGCACCGCAATTGGCTTCTCCAGAGATTAATCAGTCAGAAATCATACACATTATAGATGAAAGAAGAGAAGCAGCTTCAGCAAAAAATGACGAGCAACCGAAGAAAGATTCTCCATCAAGTGCCATGCCAGAAAAGGAGTTCAAGCAAATAATTGAACAAGTGCGGGACGCCTAAGCCCAATCCAAGGGCGGTGCATAAATTTTGAAGGGTAGACCTTACCCGGAGGAGTTTGATGTCGTGCCTTTCCCCAAGGGTTTGATGGCCCCAAACTTCAAGATATTTGATGGGACTGGAAATCCCAGACAACATAAAGCACATTTTCGAGCCAACTATGGAAACACAAGAAATAATGAAGCTCTACTCTGCCAGCAATTCGTCAGCAGCTTGTTAGGAATTGCTTTTGACTGGTACACTGACTTGCCCAACGGGTCAGTTAAAACATTTTTTGAATTAGAATAGTTATTTGTGAAAAGATTTTTCAGGGTACAACACCATGTGTCTATTGGAGGGCTCATGATGGAAAAGCAAAAGGCTAGCGAAACCTTGGTAGACTATATTTTTATCCTTAGCATGAAATGTGAACCTCAGCTACAGGAACATCAAGCGATTGAGATTCTACTCAAAATCATTCATGGGCCATTAGATTTCATGCTTACAAGCCTAGTGAAATTTTGACAGACTATATTTTGAGGTGGAGAAACCTTAGCATGAAATGTGAACTCCTTGACAGGCTATATTTTGAGGTGGAGAAACCTTAGCATGAAATGTGAACCTCAGCTACAGGAACATCAAATGATTGAAATTCTACTCAAGAGCATTCATGGGCCAGTAGCTTTCATGCTTAAGGGACTCACCATAAATTCCTTCGAGAAGCTACTCAGTAAAGCTAGCAGTCTTCAAGAAGAAATAAACCACATTGAGCCCCATGAAAAAGCTAAGGTGACCAGAGTGTTCAAAAATAAATCAGGAGTAGTAGAAACCATCGACAAAGGAAAGCAGATGATAAAGATATATGCAAAAGAGCATAGCTAGTCTTTGTCACAATACTCTCAGAAACAGAATAGTTAATCCAACCAGCGGCCGCCTCAAGAGGGATCACCACGAACAGGGGATAAAAGAATATCCCTGTCAGAGCGATAGAAAATTGTGTATTCTTTCAAAGATGAAGCTATACCTAAATTATTCAAGAGTCTGATGAAGAAGCTAGAATTCAAACTACCAGATCCGAAGAAGCTCAAAGAGGTGGATAAGAAGAATGAACCAAATTTTTGTCCATAGCACCGGTTGCTTGGCCACACTATAGAAAAATGTTTCATCTTTAAAGACTGGCTCGAGAGAAACCTTAAGGAAGAGAACATAAAAATCCCGAAAGAATTTTTAAAAGAACCTGAAAAGGTTCCATAAACATGATTTTGGCTGAGCCAATCTCCTCAATTGATCTGTATGTCGGAATAGATGGATGGAGTACAACTTGGGATGAACTTAAGAGGGTCCTTAATCAATTTCAGCATTCATCAAAACAAGCTTCAATGAATACCGAAGAAGGATAGAATGAGGTCTGGAGCAGATCATCCAAAAAAATACAGAATAAGATCCAGTCTACATCAAAATAAGCCTCCATTCAGAGTCTGCAACATACCAAGCCCGAGATGAAGGTTTTATCAGGAGATCCATCATCGTCAAGGACAAAGAAGAAGAAGAAGAAGAAAAGCATCACTACAAATATTGATAGCACGGGGGGGTAGGACAGGGGCTGCCTCTACTAGATTGGTTGTCTCAGATTTGGGGAAGAAAATCCTCGAACCCTTGACTTTGTATGATTATCGTTTTATTCCTCTAGGATCTTATGAATATAATGATTGTGATTTCGGCTATGTTTTAATTTTTTCTGTTGATAACGTAACTGATTATGAGCTGTCTAGCTTCAATCTTGATCCCCAAAATGATCCTCAAATCGTACTCGAGTTTGATGAACTCGTTGTCAAGTCCAAAGAAGACATCAATAATAGCGCTTACGACAGCACCAATAACGAGGAGCCAATTCTCGAGCATCATGGTACACTGCTTACCATCAACTTAGATCTTACCGACGAAGAGGAAAAGACATCGAAAGATTCAACAATGATATCTCAAGAAGAAGAAATCACAGAAGTTAACTTAAGGAGCGGAAAAGTGTTACCACCAAGAACATCTCCAACAGTCAAAGGAAAACAGATAATGACTCGAGAAGAGATACCCCCACCTCCACCAGTGGAAGAACCACATGATCAAGATAAAATCAAAGTATCATACAAAGTAGACTACAACATGCTAGCTCATCTTAGGAAGTTGTCGGCATGATTAAGCATCTACGACGCTTTAATCCTGTCAAAGGAGATGAGAGAGTCTCTGGTTACAGCTTTGCTTGACCGAAAAATTTACTTAGCTCAATTGGCCAGCACATCCTTAGATGAAGTTTGCTCGTTGAAAAAACAGTCAGGGGTAACCTTCACAGATGAAGAATTGCTGCTCGTAATCGCCGACCACAACCGTCCACTCTACATCTCCATCAATATTGGCAGATTTGTGTTATCCGGAGTTTTAATGGATCCTAAAGCATCTCTTAACTTGATGAGCCTACGGACATTGTCCTATATAGATATTGAAGTTCAAGAGCTTACGACCGATAAGATGATGTTACGAGAATTCACCCAAAAGGGAGAAAGAGCCCTCGGATTAATTACATTACTTATGAAGGTTGGAGAACTTGTGACAAGCGCTAAATTTCATTACATCGACGCCGAGACCTCATTTAACGCTCTATTGGTTCGACCGTGGATTCATGAGCACAATATGGTTCCATCATCTCTACACCAGTGCATCAAATACCCCAACAATGGTCAAGAAAATTGCATCAAGGGAGACCTACAACCATTTTCAGTGCATGGACTTGGTATCCATGAAAATGCTGCCTACTACGCGTCTTCAAAGAAGACTGTCTTCTTTCGTGAAGTTATCACAAACAAAGATGAACATTCAGAAGAATCACAAAGAGGAGGCCATACAACTTCGCTTCAGCGATCTTCCACCACTCCCTTACAACGAGATGGTGAAAGGTTTTTTAGTTCGCTCACCCAAGGTCGAGGTCGGGGATGTGGACGAGGAAGGATCAATTTAATTGTTGAACGGACTAGGCCAACTATCAATATTGGTGATGAAGACAGTTCTGAAGATGAAATAATGATGACAAGACGGAAGAGACCTCAGTACATGATATCCCTAGAACATACAAAAAAGAATGAATATGAAACATTGTATGATCGGATAAACCACTATGTCAATGCTATGACCCTCACTCCGATTCTCCCTCAAAAGGTTGAGCCTTTAGAGGTCAAGGAAGACCGTAGTGTTGGTTCAAAGCTGATCAAATTTTACCTTGTTTCTACCTGTGCTGAGCTTGAAAAACATGTAAATTTGGATGATGATTCTAATGAATTAATGGAATTGCCTTTTGCTTACTTCTCGCCTTGTGTTCAAAAGTTAATTCAACAAGGACACTTACCAAAACAAATGCCAAAAGATAAATTTCAACTTTTTGAAAAACTATAGAATGCTAAAAGTCAAACTTGCAACTGAAAAGAGGGTCTCAGATTTGGTACAGTTGGACTAGTCGATGATTCTGAATTTTGCATGGTTGTTACTAGTGAGTCGGAAGAGGATTGCCTCAATGTAGAAGATGACTCTACCAATTAGTAAATAGAGGATGCTCTGCCAGAATTTGATGAGGAAATTAAATCTACTGTTGATGAATTGAAAAAGATTAACCTCGGGATTGAAGAACGACCCCGACCTACATTTATAAGTTCTCTATTTAATGACAAAGAATCTGCAAGATTGATCAAATNTTTCATATTTTTCTAAAACTAAATATATATGTAAATTAAAACGTCCTTCCGAAGCGGGCGACGAGATTTCGACTTCGATAACCGACAGATTCTTACGGGCAACTCTCCAACCAAAAATAGCGTCGACATCTTCTTGCGACTCCGCTAGGGATAAGCTTTTCTCTCTATACAAATTAAGAAATATTATCTTCACACATCGGTAATGTGTCCATGTCTCTTGGACCAAATTACCCTTCTTCCGTTGGCATACTTTACCCATTTCTGTCTTGGGAAAGTACGGTTGGACCAAATTACCCTTCTTCCGTTGGCATACTTTACCCATTTCTGTCTTGGGAAAGTACAGTTAACTCCTTGGACTTCAGGACTAGCTGTTCAACCATCTTTGAACAGAGAGGTTCAGAAGGCCATTAAGGATTCTTTAAATTTTCATGTGGGGTCAGGCCCCCAATAGGTGTGTCGGTGGACTAGTTTCACCTGGGCATAGCCTGCCACTAAATGAGTCCTGCACTGGGTCCTAAAATACTTCACATCTTCCTTCCAAATTCGATTTGCTACTTTGCAAATTAAACCAAATCTTATTGTGTTGCGCGCACTTTGAAATTTTTGTACATTAATTAAATTTTACACCTCTTGATTTTTCTTAAACAAGATTTTAAAATATTCATTAATTACGACCCGCCCGGTCTACAAATCAACCTCTACTTTCAGCGCTTGCACTAAAAATTATGAGGTTTTTGGCCATATAGCTAACCCCAAAACTTTCTGTTTTCAAGCCTGCTGCAATGGCCTACCCAACGCTGACCTTTTCCTACAACCTGCCAACGAGCCACGAAGCCCGTAATCTCACTCCTACCATCAAATTTGGAGCCGGATTTGAAGATATCGAGGTCATCCTTGGGAAAGCCCCATTTGTAGTGATGAAGATCACCGCACCGGAAATACAGGAACCGTCTGCAGAATTCTGCCTGAACTGCTTTCAAGACTTCTCTGCCTGCAAGAAGTCTAAAACTACTGCCGCCACGACATCCACTAAACCTGCTAGCCCCGCTGTTGTTAAGGGGAAAGAAGTAATGATTATTGAGGATCCAACTGAGGGATTAGTTGTTCCACCACCCGAGTTTGAAATCAGATCAAGTTTGAGGATTCTACGGCTGACCCAAACTCAAAAGAGGAACCAGAATAGAAGAGTTCGGAGGGCCATCAAAGCCTAGGCTCCCAAGGAGACACCCGTTGAGGAGGAGCCTCATCAAGTTGAAGAAGTGTTACTGGAAATTTATCCACTCCTACGAGGGAGTAGATTCCATCCTCTGACGGATACCGATGGATACGAGAGTATCCGGAAAATCGCTGCCGCATTACCACCACTTCATGGACATGGTGAGGAAGGAAAGAAATTCACTCCTATCACCCGAGTTAGTGCAATTTTCAAAAGGCTAGCTACAAAAGAAGGATGTTTATTTAGTGAGTTACTTAAATGAGTGAGAGATGCAATTTCCCCTCGCATGAAGAAGGAAATTTTGAAGTATGTCAAGTCCGCCAGACAGTCCCACAAGACAACTGAAGTGCCCCCTACTTGTATCTCTATTTGGTTCCATTTAGGGAACAGAGTTGATACCGCAGTAGTTACTACTGATTATACTGCCACAAGGACCACGGTCGTCAACCAGTTAAGTCAAAACCAGGTCCAAAAATCTTACCCATCACCCATTATGGAGATATTTCTACAATCCCAAAGACAAAGACAAGACGATTACCTGGCACTGTAGCCGCTCTACACCACGGGGAGCATACTTTCCCTTGACATACTGATGTTTCTACTAAGACACTTCATCCTGAGACATCATCGTTGAAAAAGAAAGAGGTATGGGTACCCAAGGTCACTGCACCGATACAGCCCGGTGAACCCGCGGGATAGGAAATGAAACCAGGGTCTGAAATATCTGACATCGTCGCAACAATAGCCAGCGAGATGGAGGAACAAGTAGAGGATGTCTATCACGGTCCTCCAGATCTTACAACAATCAAGGAATCAATAATTGAAGAGAAAGTTGAGAAACCCAGGATCGAGATTTCCGAGTAGCTTGAGAACACGGACTTTCCGTTGATGGCGATGATGAAAATTTTGATTACAATGATTACTTGGAAGAAGATTTCATGGATGTCCATGTAATTGAAACAAGAGCCGCCCCATCTACTCACGAGGCTCAACCTCACACCGAAGAGAACAACGTAGATGAGCTGCGTAGGGTTGTCCTCCTAAGGGAGGAGCAAGTTAGTCTACTAGATAAAAGATTAGAAGAGATGACCGCAGCTATCACCGCTATGGCCACTATTCAGGGGAAATCACAAGCGCCGCAATTGGCTTCTCCAGAGATCAATCAGCCAGAGATCATACACATCACAGATGAAAGGAGAGGTTGCTTTAGAAAATAGAGATGAGCAACATAGAAAGGATTCTCCATCAAGTGCTATACTAGAAAAGGAATTCAAGAAAATTGTTCAAAAAGTGCGGGATGCCTTAACTGAATCTAAGGGTGGTGCATTGGTTCTAAAAGGGTAGACCTTACCCGGAGGAATTCGATGTCGTGCCTTTCCCCAAGGGTTTTGTGGCCCCAAACTTCAAGATATTTGATGGGACTGAAAATCCCAGACAACATATAACACAATTCCGAGCCAGCTGTGTCAACATGAGAAATAGTGAAGCTCAAATCTTCCAGCATTTTGTCAGCAGCTTGTCAGGAATTTCTTTTGACTGGTACGCTGACTTGCCCAACGGGTTAGTTAAAACATTTTCCGAGTTTGAACAGCTGTTTGTGAAAAGATTTGCTGGGGCACAACATCATGTCTCTATTGGAAAGCTCATGATGGAAAAATAAAAGCCTAGCGAAACCTTGATAGACTATATTTTGAGGTGGAGAAACCTTAGCATGAAATGTGAACCTCAGCTACAAACACATCATGCAATTGAAATTCTACTCAAGAACATACATGGGCAGTAGCTTTCATGCTCAAGGGACTCACCATCAAATCCTTCGAGAAGCTACTCAGTAAAGCCAATAGTCTTCAAGATGAAATCAAGCACATTGGGCCACACGAAAAGGCTAAGGTGACCAGAGTGTTTGAAAATAAATCAAGAGTAGTAGCGACCATCAATAAAGGAAAGCAGTTGATGAAGATATATGCAGAAGAGCCTCACCAGACTTCATCACAACACGCTCAGAAACAGAGTAGTCAATCCAACCAGCGACTACCTCAAGAAGGATTGCCACGAACAGGGGATAAGAAAATGTCCCTGTCAGAGCGACGTAAAATGATGTATTCTTTTAAATATGAAGCTATACCTAAAATATTCAGAAGTCTAGTGAAGAAGCCGGAGTTCAAACTACCATATCCAAAGAAGCCCGAAGAGGTGGATAGGAAGAATGAACCAAATTATTGCCCATACCATCGGTTGCTTGGGCACACTATAGAAAAATGCTTTGTCTTTAAAGACTGGCTCGAGAGGAACCTTAAAGAGGAGAACATAAAAATCCTGAAAGAATATTTAAAAGAACCTGAAAAAGGTTCCATAAATATGATTTTGGTTGAGCCAATCTCCCCAATCGATCTGTATACTGGAACAGAGGGATGGAGTACAACTTGGGATGAACTCAAGAAGGTCCTCAATCAAATACGGGATCCATCAAAACAATCTTCTACATATACTAGAGAAGAAGAATGGAATGAGGTCTGGAGCAGATCATCCAAGAAAATACTGAACAAGATCCAATCTGCATCAAAACAAGCCTCCATTCAGTCTCCGCAGCATACCAAGCCCGAGATGAAGGTTTTGTCAGGAGAGCAATCATCGTCAAGGACAAAGAATAAGAAGAGAAGCATCACTACAAACATTGATAGCATGGGCTTTAGGATAGGGGTTGCCTCTACTAGATTAGTTGTCTCGGATTTGGGGAAGAAAATCCTTGAACCCTTGACTTTGTATGATTATCTTTTTGTCCCTCCGGAGTCTTATGAATATAATGATTATGATTTCGGCTACGTTTTAACTATTTCTGATGATAACGTAACTGATTATGAACAATATAACTTCAATCTCGATCCCTAAAATGATCCTCAAATTGTACTCGAGTCTGATGAACTCGTTGTCAAGTCCAAAGAAGGCATCAATGATACTGTCTACAACGGCACCGATAATGAGGAGCCAATTCTCGAGCATCACGATACACCGCTTACCATCAACTTAGATCTTTTTGACAAAGAGGAAGAGACACCGAAAGATTCAACAATGATATCTCAAGAAGAAGAAACCACGGAAGTTAACTTGAGGAGCGGAAAAGTGTTACCACCAAGAATAACTCCAACATACAAATAAAAGCAGATAATGACCCAAGAAGAGATACCTCCACCTCCACCAGTGGAAGAACTACATGACCAAGACAAAATCAAAGGATCACACAAAGTAGACTACAATGTGCTAGCTCATCTTAGGAAGTTCCAGCCCGAATAAGCATCTACGACGCTCAGATCCTGTCAAAGGAGATGAGAGAGTCTATTGCTACAGCTTTGCTTGACCCAAAAATTTGCTTAGCTCAGTTGGCCAGCACATCCTCAGATGAAGTTTGTTCATTAAAAGAACAGCCCGGGGTAACCTTCACAGATGAATACTTGCTGTTCGGTACCACCGACCACAATCATCTGCTCTACATCTCCGTCAACATCGGTAGATTTGTGTTGTCCAGAGTATTAGTAGATCATGGAGCATCTCTTAACTTGATGAGCCTACAAACTTTGACCTATTTGGATATTGAACAAGCTTATGACCGATAAAATGATGTTAAGAGATTTCAACCAAAAGGGAGAAAGAGCCCTTGGATCAATTACATTACTTATGAAGGTTGGTGAACTCGTAACAACCGCTAAATTTCATATCATTGACGTCGAGACCTCTTTTAACACTCTACTGGGTTGACCATGGATTCATGAGCACAATATAGTTCCATCATCTCTACACAAGTGCATCAAATATCGTAAAGATGGTCAAGAAAATTGCATCAATGGAGACCTACAACCATTTTCAGTACATGAAGTTGGTATCTATGAAGATGTTGCATACTACGTGCCTCCAAAGAGGAATGTCTTCTCTCTTGAAGTTATCAAAAACAAAGATGAAGATTCAGATGAATTACAAAGAGGAGGCCATTCAACTCCACTTCAGCGATCTTCCACCACTCCCTTACAACGAGTTGGTGAAGGTTCTTTTAGTTCGCGCACCCGAGGTCGAGGCCGGAGACATGGACAAGGAATGATCAATTTAATTGTTGAACGGACTAGGCCAACCATCAACATTGGTGATGAAGACAATTTTGAAGATGAGATAACGATGACAAAATGGAAGAGACCTCAATACGAGATATCCCTATAAGATATAGAAAAGAATGAATATGAAACAATGTATGATTAGATAAACCACTATGTGAATGTTATGACCCTTACTCTGATTCTCCTTAAAAATTCAAGAGTTTAGAGGTCGAGGAAGTCCATACTATGACCCTCACTCTGATTCTCCCTCAAAAGGTCGAGAGTTTAGAGGTCAGGGAAGTCCATAGTGTTAGTTCAAAGCTGATCAAATTTTACAGTGCTTCTACCTCTACTGAGCTTGAAAAATATGTAAATTTGGATGTTGATTCTAATGAATTAATGGAAATGCCTACCTCTACTGAGCTTAAAAAACATGTAAATTTGGATGTTGATTCTAATGAATTAATGGAACCCTGAGCTTGAAAAACATGTAAATTTGGATGATGATCCTAATGAATTAATGGAATTGTCTTTTGTTTACTTCTCGCCTTATGTTCAAAAGTTAATTCAACAGAGGACGGTTACCAAAACAAATGCCAAAAGATAAATTTCAACTTTTTGAAAAATTATGGAATGGTAAAAGTTAAACTCCAAATTCAAAAGAGGGTCTCGGATTTGGTACAGTCGGACATGTCGATGATTCTGAATTTTGTATGGTTGTTACTGGTGAGTCAAAAGAGGATTTCCTCGATATAGAAGATGACTCTAATGATCAACCAATAGAAGATGCTTCCCCAGAATTTGAGGAGAAAATTTAATCTGTTCTACTGATCAACCAATAGAAGATGCTCCCCCAAAATTTGAGGAAGAAATTAAATCCACTGTCGATGAATTGAAAGAGATTAACCTCGGGACTGAAGAACAACCCCGACCTACATTTATAAGTTCTCTACTCAATGACGAAGAATCTTCAGAATTGATTAAACTATTAACATAATTCAAAGATTGCTTCGCATGGAGCTACGATGAAATGTCAGGACTGTTAGCAGAGGTTGCAGTCCATAAACTCAAGGTGGATAAGAATATAACCCCAATAAAACAAGCTCTCAGGAGAATGTGCCTCAAAATAGAATAACAAGTCATTGCCTAGGTGAAGAAATTAATAGCTCCAACTTTGTAAAAGAAGAACAATACCCCACATGGTTAGCTAACATTGTACCTGTTAAGAAGAAAAATGGATAGATCCGTGTTTGTGTTGACTTCAGAGATTTGAACAATGCATGTCCAAAAGAAGAATTTCCACTACCCATACCAGAGATGATGGTGGATATCCAAAACATGAAGTTTTCTCCTTCATGGAGGGATCATCGAGATACAACCAAATCAAGATGGCTCCCGAGGATGCAGCACTTACAGCCTTCAGAACACCAATTTGAATTTTCTGCTACACAGTGTGCCATTCGGCCTAAAGAACGCCGGAGCAACATATCAGCGGACAATGACGAAGATTTTTGACGACATAACCAAGTAGCATGCTACGTGAATGATTTGGTCCTCAAAAGTAACTGAAAAATAGACCATTTGTACAATTTGAGGATAGTGTTCGAACGGTTACGATGATATGACCTTAAAATGAATCCCTTAAAGTGCGCCTTTGGCGTTACTTCCAGAAATTTTTTGGGATTTGTTGTCCGTCATCGGGGAATCGAGATCGACCCAGATAAATTAAAGCTATCTTGGAAAAACCTCCACCTAAAATCTTAAAATAACTACGTTTCTTCCAGGGGAAGTTGGCATATATGAGACGCTTTATTTCTAATCTCTTAGATAGGTGTTAGCCTTTCTTGTCATTAATTAAAAGGATGCCAAATTTATTTGGGAAGAAAAGTGCCAGCGGGCTTTCAAGGACGTTAAAAAATATTTAATGACACTTCCTATTTTGGCAGCCCCTATTCCATGGAAATGGTTGATACTTCATACCGCGGCCTTAGATGATTGTTTTTGTTCATTTTCTCTCTTTTATTTTAGAAGGAGTCGCCAGCTTGTCAATCATCGTATACTTCCCCCATTCGAATAAATCTCCCTTCCGAATTAGATCAATGATTCAAAGAGGAGAGGAACCGAATAAAAAGGAACATACGACAAAGCGAAAAATAAGAGAAAACACAAAACATGGAGAGCCTACGTGCGGTAAACCTCGCAAGGATAGGTTAAGAGTGTCTGCCCAAACAATATTAGGAGAAAGCACCTTAAACCGATATCCGTAAACGAATACCTACGTAGACTACCCATAACCAGAGATTCAGGTGTAGGTGCCTTTCTGGGGTCAAGAGCACTCCCAAGGGGAACGTATCCAACTTGGTTAATTAATCTTGGGGGGTACCCAAGAATACTCTCGATAAAAGGAGTTTCGTTTGGATTATCGTGAACCCGGGGCAATAAGTACTCAAAGGAAGGTTATTCCGTGTGGGAACAGACGTGATGCTTCAAAACTCATGCTAAGCCATTGGGCAGAGAGTAAGTCTCTCACATCCCGAATGGGTAGCGGCTCATCGATACACGGGGCCCACGGAATAACCTAAATCATCTTGGCAGGGATATCCCAACACGTTAAAGCACGTTCGGGCCATAAGGGCAGAGGACAAATCGTCGTATCCCAAATGAACGGCAGCTCATCGACATCGAGCCGTCAAAATGATATCAAAGAAGTCAAGGAGCGACATGGCTCAAATGAGCTCAACAAAAGGAAGGTAGAGTGATCCTAAAAGGTAGAGGTAACTGGGTCGGGGTACCACGGACCCGTCATCCACAGCTATTAGAACCCTAAGCCTACTTGGTCGTGGAGGTAGTCTACCCAACACGTCCTGAGATCCCCGGTCAGCAATCCGTGAATTGCGTCGTCCACGGGAACCTCGATAACCCTAAGGTCAAAGGAAAGAAACTCTATCCTATGACTAAAAGCTGGAGCTCCAAGAGGTGGGACTTATACTTGCCAAAGTGACAAGGATGCCTCAGGAAGGAAAAGAAAATGGAGGTTCAGCTACAAAGCTAGAAACGCTCCAAACAAAAATGACTTACACCCCNATTGGCCGCAAGGGCATGACCACACAACACTGAGGGGTTAGACCCTCGAATGTCTGCGGTTCATCAATGAGGACTGTCGGACTACACATCGCTCATGTATATAAGGCAGGTTGGCTATGGAGCCGCCTGTCACTTTAATGAGGAAGGCCATGGGGACTTATATCANATCCTGAATATTTTAATCCTAAATTTTAATTTTCTTGAATATTTTATTTAGGATTTTGTAGAAAGTTATAATCTTAGGGTCCTTAATGAGCCGAGATTGTATCGTAAAATCCCAGATAAGCCACATAAAGAAACAAAGAAAACACATGCAAGTGCAGCCATGCAGTATGATGCAAAAAGCAAAACAAGCCAAATCAAAATAATAAACAGGTCGGTGTCACTGGGTCGGCAACATATCCCTGAAAAGAAAAGGGCAGTTGGACTCTGCATATACACACCCGGTCCTAATTCTATACATCAATATAAAATGCAGAATTAAGATACGGGGCACGAGCATCTGCTCCTGGTCCCCTCCATGTGGTTCCCGCCTTAAACGTCTCGGAACTCATGCATGTATCTTATTTCTGCTACGGGACTCTCCTAGACTCTAAAAAGTACATAGAAAAATAAAAGACTCAATCCTGCATGAAAACAAGTGTCAACGGGAAAGCTCACTTGAAAATAACGTATCATTAGCCATGATTTAAAAGTGGGGAGATAATAGCACCTGCAAGCAAACTGTTAGAAATCATTACTTGCTCCCCCATAGTAGTACGAGTGTGCGTGCAAATAAATAGGCATGGCTCCCTGCAAAAGAACGTCCTAACATACTACCACACATATGCAGCATGCATGCACACCACAAGCATAATGCAAGAGAAATATACCTGACTAGGGCAACCAATCTAGCAGAGAACAATATTCAGGCATCAAAAAGACTACCTAGCACCCTAAATCCTAGCCTAGCACACCATCTAGCGAAAAGTGCTTCAACCTAGTATCTTAGTGCGGGGTAGGCCTGAGTATAGTATGAATTTGACAGGGTCGTCATACCGGCCCCATCTTAAAGATCTGAAGGATCTAAAGGGTGTCACGAAGATGGTTGATACGAGTTAGATCTATTAGATCTTTAGTACAGTCATACTCGTGTCAATCCCGATGACTTAACTAGCATTGCTCACCGGGATCAACCCAGTAAGCAATGCTCGTTAAGGCATGGCGACCAACATGGGGTCAATCTCCTAACGAGCCTGGCTCACTATATATACAAACATGCAAATGCAAATGCAATCAGTCATGTGACAGAAGTGATGAGTGTACCGTGAGGCAGTGACTTGGGAAAAGGTGGGCATGCCGTGGAGGCAGCGGCCCGAACAAATGGGTGTACCGTAGCGGCAGTGACCCGAAGAGTAGGCGTGTCGTAGAGGCAGCGGTCTGAAGGTGTGTCGAGGCGACAGTCACCAAAAGGGATGGGCGTGTCGTGGAGGCAGTGACCAAAAGTGATGAGCGTGTCGTAGTGGCAGTGGCCCGAAGGTGTACCGAGGAGGCAGTGACCAAAAGTGATGGGCTTGTCGTGGTGGTAGCGGCCCGAAGAAGGGTGTGCCAAGGCGGCAGACCGAAAGAGTGCAACGCAAGCAAATGATAATGATCATGCAAGTTAACACATACCAAATGCAACATGCAAACAAGCAAGCATGTGATATAATACAAAAGAAAACACACATGCAGGTGATCAGTCGACCGGACCGTGGTGGCCGGTCGAACCAAAGTGATTGGTCTACCGAGCCGGAGCGACAGTCAAACCAAAGTGAGACGCTCATCGGGTCGGGGCGGCCAATCAAAGTGAAGTGAAATGCTCGCAGGACCAGGTGGCCGGTCGGAGCGAAGTAAGATGGCTCGCCAGGCCGAGGCGGCCGATCAGAGCGTAGTGAGAGGCTCACCGGCCCGGGGCGGCCGGTTGAAACTAAGTGTAATACTCACCAGGCTGGGGCGGCCGGGCAAATCAAAGTGAAATGCAACATGCACCAAGCAAAAATGCAATTTGCAGCAAACCAACATGTAGGTAGTAAACCGGGCTCGTGCTAATGACCTCACCTAGAGGACCTAAGGTTTAGACTCTTGGATGTGCGGCACTGCCGCCTCTTGCTTTGGTGAGGAAATGTGGGGAAGTTTCTCCCTGGATCTCCAAGGGGGAAACTCTCCACGGCGTCACGCACAGGAAGTCCTAACCTAAAGGCTGGCTCTAGGAAATCCAACGATCCATCACGCAGGCACGTGATCTCCAAGGTGGATGCACCCCGTATGGGCGATCGAACCCACACGCCTAGACTTCACTATTCCTGAGGCTGGCTATGAGGTAGAAAATCTCACCACCGTGACGGTTGTAGACGCATTTTCTTCGCTCGCTCTAGGCTCGTCGGCGTCGGATCCATGCTCCAGTATGACTCGCAAAACGTGCATAAAACAACAAAACGATATAGAAGACTGTGAGGTATGTGAAATACCCGAAAATAAATAATTTAGCATATAAAAATATGCGACACCAAAAAAATGTACCTTCACAAGAGAAGATCGCTCGAAGACGGTGAAAGAGGAGTTTTCCACGCAAAGGAAGAGACACTTACACCTCCTCGAACAGCGACATTGCTTGTTGTCCGACAATGTCGAGGTGCTCCGACGAAGTATCCGGTCACCGGGAAGGTAGGACGGTGAGGTAGAGGAGTTAGCCCCCGGTGATGCGCACCGGGAGCGAAAGAAACGCGGAGGAAAGCCCAAAATTTGAAGCTCGCCCCGCTGATTTTCTCTGATATGAATTTGACGTTGGTGAGGCAAAAAGGTGGGCGAGGAAGAGGTCCGGCGAATGACCGGATCTTGGTGTCGGAGTTGAAGGAGCCGGGGGATCCTCTTGCAACCAAGAAGAGAAGAAGAAATCTGCATGGAGGTGGCAGGGGGCTCGGCCAACTACCGGAGGAGGCACTCCAGCGGAGGTAGCACCAGGTTTGGCCAACAAGGAGGAGGAGGTGGTAAAGAACTTCACCAGCGAGGAGGCTTGCCGGCGTGAGGAAGGAGGCGGCGCCGGTGGTGGATCGTTCGCTGGTGAGGCTCCTCGGCCTGAGAAGTCGCGAGGCGCAGAGGCGACGGCTGTGAGGGCTAGGGTTCGCAAAATGCGGTTGGCGACTGGGTTGTGCGCATGAGGGAGAGAGGGGGGAGGCGATATTATATATTATAATATAATAATAATATTATTATNATAATTATTATCATTATAATAATATTATATATTATAATATAATAATAATATTATTATAATGATAATAATTATTATTATTAAATTTATAATCATCTCCTGCACATTTTTAGCTCAAACGCGCCATCATTTTAAAATGAATGTCCTCCCTAGCTAAAAGCGACGTTCCAGACACGTTGGTGCAGTCTGCTTTATCGTTCGGGGTCATTTGGATGACTTTTTTTATAGTCAGGCCCAAAACAATAATTCACATATTTTCACCCCGCCCGCGAAGCCATAACAAAGTGGACATCTTCCGTAAGCAAAATCAACGTTTCAGACACACTAGCAGGGTCTGTTTCATCATCAGGGGTCATCTGGACCACTTCGTCAAGTGATAGGGCCAATTCAAGCAAAAATTTGTGCGCGACACGCCAAATAATATTTTTTTCCCTAATCGGAGTCGTCCGACGTGCCAAATGCCTACCGACCTTCACCTAAGCAAAATTCATAGCCTAGCAAAATGACCCCGACTACGTGCCCCATCAACACGTGCCAAAAGGCCTCAGGTGAGTCTCCCGAGCCACCTGACGCTGCAGATGAACCGTAGATCAACTTAAGCCGTGCAAGTGGACACTTTACACTCGTGACAACCAAAAATTGATGCCAATAAAGGACCCCCAACAAGTGTGATGCGCAGTCAAGGCATAGTGCACTTGTTGGAAGATGCTCAATTTTTTATCAAACCCAGGTTAGTAATGAAGTCACGCAACCTAAGAGATCAAAAAGAGCCAAGTATCCTAGGAAGGGAAAGCCACGAGAGCCAAATCCACTTCTATGAGGATGGGGAGGAATGCACATGGGACTTATATCCATCCTAACAACGAGTTCAGAGGTTGTAGAGGCATGACCTAGAAAAATGGTTCAGAGGCCGTAGAGGCATAACCACGCCCGGTAAGTTCAGGGGTCGTAGAGACATGACCTATGAATGAGTTCAGGGGCCATAGAGGCATGACCCAACATTGTGGTTCAGGGGTCGTGGAGCCTTAAACACAATAAAAAAAAAACAGGTTCAGAGGCCGTAGAGGCATGACCTAGGAGTGAGTTCAGAGGTCATAGAGACGTGACTCAAATCGGTGGTTCATTGGCCGCAAGGGCATGACCACACAACACTGAGGGGTTAGACCCTCGAATGTCTGCGGTTCATCAATGAGGACTGTCGGACTACACATCGCTCATGTATATAAGGCAGGTTGGCTATGGAGCCGCCTGTCACTTTAATGAGGAAGGCCATGGGGACTTATATCACTCACTAAGCGGTAGCAGGTTGACTAGATCAAGAAGGAATACCGTAAAGTTCACATCTGAGGACTAGTCCGCGTTGATCAGTTAGGAAGGAGAGTCAAGGGACTCCGATCGCTCGTGCAAACTGATTGAGGTGCGTACCTCAACACCCGCGCTCCATCAATGAGGACTGTCGTATGTATTTTACATCGCTCATGAGAGGAAGGAAGGTTGGCTAGGAAGCCTCTTGTCACTTTAATGAGGAATGTCATGGGGCCTCACATCGCTCACTAAGCAGTAACAGGTCGACTAGATCAAAAGGAGAATCCCCACGGACTTCGGCTCTCCTCTGAGTACTAGTCCACATTGATCAGTTAGGAAGGAGATCCATGAGATTCCGATCCCTCCTGCGAACTGATTGAGGTGCGTGCCTCAACACCTGTACTACATCTGTGATGAATACTAAGAGTCTTACATCATCACCTGAGAGGTAGCAAAGGTTGGCTAGGAAGCCGAGCAACAAAGATAAATTGTCGAATGACGAGATGTTCTCATAAAAGGACTGACTAAAGTGTCGTGTGGTCCGAGAAGCACTAAAGTCGGATGGTTGAGAAGCTAAAACTGGAGACGTCGTTCATAAGGAATGTACTTGAGACTTATATCCGCTCTGGACAGAGGGTTCAGAGGCCATAGAGGCGTGATCCTGAAACAACCAAGGTGTTAGAACCTTGAATGCCTACACTATGTTCATGAGGACTGTCGTCGGGCCTTACGTCGCTCTTTGAACAAGTAGGCAAGTTGGCTAAGAAGCCCAGCATTAAAGCTGAAATGTCAAATGAAGATATGTTCTCATAAAAGGACCTACTAGAGCGTCGTGTGGTCCGAGAAACATCGGAGCAGGTGGCTAAAACGCTGAAAAATATCAAAAGACAGGATGTACTCATAATAGAGCAAACTCTAAGGTCGTATGGCCCAAAGCACATTGAAGTATATGGCTATGGAGCCAATAGAGCCGTCATGAGACGAAACACCCTCATAAAAAAAATCGACTAGAATGTCATAAGGTTTGAGAGGTGTCAAATGCTAGCTGAGCAAAGCAGTCTAGCAATCTGAGAAGGGCCAGTAAGGTCGAACAAAGCGGTCCTCACCGTACACAAGGTCTTGGTATCGTCGGATATCAAAATATCACGATCGGACATGGATTGATTGACCAGCTGAATAGTCTAAACCAATACGGCATGTCCCTTGATGAGGTGATGAAAATCAACCAAATCAAACACGGTGCCGAAGAGGGTTGGATGAACAAAAGGATCCAACCTCGTAAAACCTTACGGACCTGAGTGGGGTAACTCTTGCTAGAGAGTTTTGCAGGTGTGAGAATACCCTGCTTAAACATGGACTAATCGAATTAGCATAGAGCTAAGATTAGTTCAACATGCAACCTGACATGGTGAATAGCGTCAACCAAGTCAACTATTAAATAGGACAGGAGGTAGGTATCCTGCCTATGCATGTAAAATGGTACAGGAGATATGTATCCTAACCCTGCATCAAACGAGCAAGTATATGGCTGAAAAGCCTAAGGTAACATGCTCGGAGTGTAGTCGAACATCTGAGTGTTGCAACAAAACATGGATAAGTAGTCAAGCTGATACAACATGTTGCTCAATGGTGGACAAAATCAACCAAAACGAACGAGACAAAGACATGGTCATATGACCAGGATGGTCTAACCATATCTACGAGCACGAGCAAAGCAACTTTCACTAGGGATCCATGAATCGGTCATTACACCGATACGACATGGCACTCAACGTGGTGGACAAAACCAACCAAAGTAGTTGAGAAAAACAATGGGATCATATGACCTAGAAAATGTCTAACCACTAGGACGCCTCGTGAGCACTAGTGATATAACTCTTGCTGAGGAGTTTTGCGGGTGTGAGAATACCCGACTTAAGCATAGACTAATCGAGCTAGCATGGAGCTCAGATCAGTACAACAAGCGACTAGACATGTTGAGTAAGATCAACCATGTCGAAGGAATCACTGAAGAGGCAATCTTAAAATGTACCCATGGAAGACTCGCGCTAGGGATACCTTAAATGTTCTGTCAATGCTTTGTGGGGACTTAAAGGTCTCATTCTGGCGTAGTGAACAAACTCAAACCAATTAGAAGAGGCATCAAAAAGGTGTTGGATACATAGAGCGATCCAACCTCATGACACTTAGGCATGATCTCAGTAAAGTGACCCTCAGTGGGGAATTTCAGGTGATCCCTCTCTAGGAATTTCATATGACCCTTGCTAGGGATTATTTTTCTGCGGGCATAAAAATACCCGTCCTATGCATGGACTAATTGATGCTACATAGTGCTCAAATTAGTACGACACACACTTCGAGGTGGAGAGAAAAGTTGGCTAAATCGGTCAAAACACCGTAGAGGTATTGAGGAGGGTCAGATGCATAAATGTCCAACCTCGGGGTGCTTTTAATAAGCCACTGCTAAGGGTAGACCCTGCTGGTAATTTCCTCCAAAACAAGCAAAGTAGTCTTTACCGAGGAAAACATGACAATCTGATTGGGCATTGAGGATCCCGATTAGGCACGGATCAGCTATGTAAGTGAGAGTTCTAACTGATGCGACATGCCTACTGCCAAAGTAGTGAATCACCCAAATTAGGCAAACTTAGTGGTCCAACCCACATGGGATATCCTGGTCAGGAGTCTATTAAGAGAGACTCTCACTATGGACTTCTCAAAATTGACAGGGTAATTCTTGTCAGAAGGGTAGTACGAAGTAATCAGACCCAGTGATTAGATGAACACAATGGCTCATCTCTGAAAAGCGTCCCCCAATGGGGATTCCTCAAAGGCTTGCATAGTAGCTCTTACATGAGGAAAATTGAAGTAGCCCAACCTGTAGAAGGGGCTTTGTCAACACACCTGACAAGGTAACCCAACCGGGGGTTTTAATGCGGGTATGAAAGTATTCCACTTAGGCACGGATCAGCTATGTAAGCTGAGTGTTGTAGCCAATACGACATGCCTCTTCCCGACAAAGCAAAAAGGATCACTCATATTGTGGGGATGTAGAGAGGGGGTTAGACTATGATGTTGGTCTACCCACAAAAAAGTCTAGACTATAAGCTAAACCACTTCTAAAGAAGGATCTCAACAGCATTCGTTCAAAGCAAGTAGGATAAACATGTACTTTACATTCATAAGGATGAGCGGGACGTGTATATCAACCATACTTGTGACGGGTGGGAGTGATAGTCTTCAGACCCTCCGTAGAGCAGACCGACGAAAGACAAAGTAAGAAAAAAGAAAGACTTCTCTTATAGAGATTGGTGGCTGCACCAGGTATAAGACGCTCATAGGACTTACAC
This sequence comes from Phalaenopsis hybrid cultivar, assembly GCA_002079205.1. NCBI lineage: Eukaryota > Viridiplantae > Streptophyta > Magnoliopsida > Asparagales > Orchidaceae > Phalaenopsis > Phalaenopsis hybrid cultivar. Next base: position 259,956 of record JXCR01086136.1, on the reverse strand, counting down.
CCTGTCTGGGTCAGGGAGCCTTCTAACACCCTAAGCGTACTAGACAACCACCTATAAAGAGGTATGTTGGGCCAGTCAGGTTGGAGAAGCACGGGGACTCCTCCTCGGGACATGCAAATATGAATGCAGTTATCTAGAGTGGTCCTTAAGTATTGTGGAGACTCTATTAACATATGCAGGAAAGTAAATATTGCAATTTTTTAAATCCTGAATATTTTAATCCTTAATTTTATTTATCTTGAATATTTTATTTAGGATTTTGTAGAAAATTACAATTTTAGGGTCCTTAATGAGCCTAGATTGTATCGTGAAATCCTAGATAAGCCACATAAAGAAACAAAGAAAACACATGCAAGTGCAGCCATGCAGTATGATGCAAAAAGAAAAACAAGCCAAATCAAAATAATAAACAGGCCGGGGCCCCTGGGTTGGTAACATATCCCTAAAAAGAAAAGGGTGGTCGGACTCTGCATATACACGTCCGATCCTAATTCTATACATCAATATAAAATGCAGAATTAAGATACGGGGCACGAGCATTTGCTCCTAGTCCCCTCAACGTAGTTCCCGCGTTAAATATCTCGGAACCCGTGCTCGTATCTTATTTTTGCTACAGGACTCTCCTAGACTCTAAAAAGTACATAGAAAAATAAAAGACTCAATCCTACATGAAAACAAGTGTCAGCGGGAAAACTAACATGCAAATAACGTATCATGAGCCATGTCTTAAAAGTGGGGAGCTAATAGCACCTACAAGCAAACTGTTAGAAATCATTACTTGCTCCCCCCATAGCGGTACCTGTGTGTGTGCAAATAAATAGGCATGGCTCCCTGCAAAAGAACGCCCTAACATATTACCACACATATGCAGCATGCATGCACACCATAAGCATAATGCAAGAAAAAGATACCTGACTAGGGCAACCAATCCAGCACAGAACAATAGTCAGGCATAAAAAAGACTACCTAGCACCCTAAATCCTAGCCTAGTACACCATCTAGCGTAAAGTGCGTCAACCTAGTATCTAAGTGCGAGGTAGGCCTTAGTATAGTATGACTTTGACAGAGTCGTCATACCGGCCCCATCGTAAAGATCTAAAGGACCTAAAGGTTGTCACGAAGATGGGTGACACGGGTTAGATCTATTAGATCTTTAGTATAGGCATACTCGTGTCAATCCTGATGACTTAATTCGCATTGCTCACCGGGATCAGCCCAGCAAGCAATGCTCGTTAAAGCATCACGACCGTCATGGGGTCACTCTCCTAATGAGCCTGGCTCGCTATATAGGCAAACATGCAAATGCAAATGCAATCAGTCATGTGACAGAAGTGATGAGTGTACCGTGAGGCAGTGACTTGGGAAAAGGTGGGCATGTTGTGGAGGCAGCGGCCCGAACAAATGGGTGTACCGTAGCGGCAGTGACCCAAAGACTAGGCATGTCGTAGAGGCAGCGGTCTGAAGGTGTGTCGAGGCGACAGTCACCAAAAGGGATGGGCGTGCCGTGGAGGCAGTGGCCTGAAGAGGTGTGTCGAGGCGACAGTGACCAAAAGTGATGGGCGTACCGTAGTGGCAGCGTCCCGAAGGTGTGCCGAGGAGGCAGTGACCAAAAGTGATGGGCATGTCGGGGTGGCAGTGGCCCGAAGAAGGGTGTGTCGAGGCGGTAGTGACCGAAAGAGTGCAACACAAGCAAATGATAATGATCATGCAAGTTAACACATACCAGATGCAACATGCAAACAAGCAAGCATGTGATATAATACAAAAGCAAACAAACATGCAGAAGATCAGTCGACCGGACCGTGGTGATCGGTCAAACAAAAGTGATTGGTCTACCGAGCTGGAGCGACAGTTAAACCAAAGTGAGACGCTCATCGGGCCGGGGCGGCTGATCAAAGCGAAGTGAAATGCTTGCCGGACCAGGGTGGTTGGTCGGAGCGAAGTAAGATGGCTCGCCAGGCCGAGGCGGCCTATTCGAGCGAAGTGAGTGGCTCACCGACCCAGGGTGGCCAGTTGAAACTAAGTGAAATACTCACCGGGACGGAGTGGCCGGTCGAAGCAAAGTGAAATGCAACATGCACCAAGCAAAAATGCAATATGCAGAAAATCAACATGCAGGTAGCAAACCGGACTCGTTCTAACGACCTCACCTGGGGGACCTAAGGTTTAGACCCTTGGATGTGCGGCACTGCCGCATCTTGCTTTGGTGAGGAAATGTGGGGGAGTTTCTTACCGGATCTCCAAGGGAGAGACTTTCCACATCATCGCAAAATGGACTAGCTAAAAAGCTTTTCCCATTTCGTCAACTCCTTCAGACATTGCAAAGTGAGCCAGCTACAAAGCTTCTCTCGCTTTGCCAAGTCCGACCTCTTAACTTCTCCAAGTAAAGTTGAGGAATCCAAAGCAAGGGGAGTGAGGGACTCCGACCCATCGGGACTTATGTTAAGGCTCACAACCAAGGGATACACTCGGCTCCACGGAGGGGTATTTGGTCACGCACAGGAAGCCCTAACCTAAAGGCTGGCTCTAGAAAATCCAACGATCCATCACTCAGGCACGTCATTGCGTCGACCCACGCCGGCGCAAGCATCCCTTATGGGCGATCAAACCCACACGCCTAGACTCCACTATTCCTGAGACTGGCTATGAGGTAGAAAATCTCACCACCATAACGGCTGTAGAAGCGTTTTTTTGCTCGCTCTAGGCTCACCGACGTCCGATCTATGCTCCAGTATGCCTCGCAAAACGTGCATAAGACAACAAAATGACATAAGAGACTGTGAGGTATGCGAAGTACCAAAAAATAAATAATTTAGCATATAAAAATATGCGACACAAAAAAATATACCTTCGCGAGAGAGGATCGCTCGACGATGGTGAAAGAGGAGTTTTCCTCACAAAGGAAGAGACACTTGCACCTCCTCGAACAACGACGTCGCTCGTTGTCCGGCGATGTCGAGGTGCTCCGACGAAGTATCCGGTCGCAGGGAAGGTAGGACGGTGAGGTAAAGGAGTTAGTCCGCCGGCGGTGCACAATGGGAGCGAAAGAAACGTGGAGGAAAGCCCAAAATTTGAAGCTCGCCCTGCTGATTTTCTCTGGTATGAATTCGACATCGGCGAGGCAAAAAAGTGGGCGGGGAAGAGGTCCGGCGAATGACCGAATCTCAGCGTCGGAGTTGAAGGAGCTGGCGGATCTACTTGCAGCCAAGAAGTGAGGAAGAAATCTGCATGGAGGTGGCAGGGGGCTCGGCCAACTACCGTAGGAGGCACTCCAGCGGAGGCAGCGCCGGGTTCGGCCAACAAGGAGGAGGACGTGGCAAAGAACTTCACCAGCGAGGAGGCTCGCCAGCGTGAGAAAGGATGCGACGCCAGTGGTGGATCGTTCGCCGGTGAGGCTCGCCGGCCGAAGAAGTCGCGAGGAGCAGAGGCGACGACTGTGAGGGCTAAGGGCGAAAGGCGGTTGGCGGCTGGGTTGTGTCGCGTGAGGGAGAGAATGGGGGGAGGCGATATTATTTATTATAATATAATAATAATTATTATTAATTTTATAATCGTCTCCCGCTCATTTTTAGCTCAAACACGCCATCATTTTGAAATGAATGTCCTCCCTAGCTAAAATCGACGTTCCGGACGCGTTGACACAGTCCGTTTTGTCGTTCGGGGTCATTTGGATGACTTTTTTGATAGTCGGGCCCAAAATAATAATTCACACATTTTCACCCCGCCCGCGAAGCCGAGCGAAGTGGACGTCTTCTGTAAGCAAAATCAATGTTTCAGACACACTGGCGGGGTCTGTTTCATCATCAGGGGTCATCTGGACCACTTCGTCAAGCGATCGCGCCAATTCAAGCCAAAAATTGCACGTGGCGCGCCACATAATATTTTTCACCCTGATCGAAGTCGTCCGACGTGCCAAATGCCGACTGGCCTTCACCTAAGCAAAATTCATAACATAGCAAAGTGACCCCAACTACATGCCCCCTTAACACGTGCTGAAAGGCCTCGGGTGAGTGTCTCGAGCCACCGGACGCTGCAGATGAACCGTAGATCAACTTAAGCCGTGCAAGTGAACACTTTACACTCATGACATCAAAAATTGATGCCATCAATGACTCTCTTGGAGCCCTCTTAGCCTAAGTCAATGATGAGGGTAAAGAAAATTAACTCTACTACTTGAGTCGTCACCTAATACCGACGGAGATAAGGTGTCCATCTATTGAGAAGCATTGTCTGGCATTGATTTTTGCCGCCCAAAAGCGTAGTCATTACATGCTTTCTCATAAAATTACCCTAATCTCAAAAGTTAATTTGTTGCAATATCTGATGACCCGACCAACGCTTTTCAGATGTCTAGCAAGATGGTTAATGTTCTTATTGCAATTTGATATAACTTTTGTTCCCCTCCGTGCTATCAAGGGACAGATACTAGCAGACTTTCTCGTTGCACACCCACTGCCAGCTGGGTACTCTCTCAACGACAAGTTACCAGACGAGCAAATACTACAAATGGAATTCTCTAGTGCACAACGCTGGGACATGTACTTCGATGGCGCTTCGTTAGCCAGAAAATATGAAGGATCAGACACAGTTATACCAGGCAAAGCAGGGATCGGTTTAATCTTTATCACACTAAATAAGGGTATGATGACGTTCTCATACCATCTGACAGAGCCGTGCACCAAGAATGAAGCAGAATATGAAGCTTTAATCACCGGATTGAGAATGACAATCTCAATGGATATAACAAACATAGCCATCTATGGAGACTCCCAACTCGTCATCCAACAAGTCGCTGAACAATACAAAATTTTGAAACCAAGATTAGCAGAATACCACATTACACGATGAAGCTCCTGGAACATATTCCCGATGTGACTTTCTACCAGATTCTTAGGAAAGATAATACCCATGCTGACGCTCTAGCAAAACTTGCTAAGGAAATAGCATGTCCCCCAAAGGATTCCATTGAAATCACAGTGCAAGGAAGACGAGTCTTGTCTCAGATCGACCTCGAAACTCTACACAAGCTTGGAAAAGAATAAATAATAAATATAGTTGCAGACATCAACCAAGATTTAAATACTAAAAAGCTTCTAGAAGACAAGTCTGAAGCACATCATATCACAAGAAGGGCCATGTCTTACGCCCTAGTGGGAAACGTTCTCTACAGAAGATCATTTGACCAGATGTGGCTACGGTTTGAGCAGAGCCGAAGCACAGAATATTGTCAAAGAGGTACATGTCGGATTGTGTGGCGCTCGCCAATCAGGGCCAAAAATGAAAATGAAGATCAAAAGACTCGAATATTACTGGCTAGAAATGATGTCTGTTTGCATGGATACAGGCAGAAAATGTCACCAATGCCAAGTGCATGGGGTGATCTTACACCAGCCTCCAAATGTGCTTCACCCAACTATTGCCTCATGGCCATTTGAGTGTTGGGGCACGGACATAATAGGTCCGATAGACCCTCCATATTTGAAAGGACACAGGTTTATACTTGCCGCTACACATTACTTCCCCAAATGGGCAGAGGCGGTACCGTTACGTCAGGTTACAATACAACACGTCCTTCAATTTTTCAAAAGTCAAATTGTCTACAGTTTCAAAGTACCACAAAGAATAATTTTAGATAATGAGACAGCTTTCAGAAGCACAAAGATCAACAATTTTGTCAAAAGATATGGGATAGATTGGAGATACTCTACGATTTACTATCCCAGAGCAAATAGTCTAGCTAAAGTCTTCAACAAAACATTGATACAGATTTGGAAGAAAACAATGGATGAAAACAAAAGAGATTGGCACAACAAACTATTAGAAGCCTTGTTGGCCTACCGGACAACTTTTAGGACTCCCACTTAGTGTACACCCTATATGCTCGTCTACGGGTCCGAGGCCGTGCTACCACTAGAAGTCCAAACACCGTTTCTTAGAGTTGCTCTTGCCAACCAACTTACAATAGAAGAAAGTGCAAAACTCATACTTGAAAAACTGGAAAGTCTTGAGGGAAAACGACTAGAAGCACAACAATATTTGGAGCTTTACCAGGTGAAGATGGTACAAGCCCATGATAAATTGGTCTGCCCAAGGACATTCAAAGTTGGTGGCCTCGTACTTGTGCTCAGAAGGCCTATTCTTGCATGCCGCAAAATAGGTGGAAAATTTGAGCCAACTTGGGATGGACCATTTGTCATTAAAATGGTCTACACATGAGGACCCTACCAGTTAGTGGACTTCCAGGGCGAAAGACCCATGTTACCAATAAATGGACAATATCTGAAAACCTATTACGCAACCTGATGTCGCTTGCCTTTGCTTGCCTTGAAAATTTAACACTTTGATTGTTTTAGGTTATCTTTATGGGCCAAATGTCTATGACCGAGTCCAAATTTTGTAATTAACCTCAATATAATGAAAATTTTGAAAATGTCTATGACCGGGTCCAAATTTTGTAATTAACCTCAATATAATGAAAATTTTAAGAAATTTTTTTTTCTTTTCACTTTTGAATATAATGTTCCACAAAATTTAAACAAAATTCATACATAAATAAATAATTCATTTCACTAAAACAAACTAAAATTTACTTTAATAAATACTTTGTTTTGTTCTTGTTCATGCCAAGTTTGGGCCCACTGATGTTTTTCCTATTGTCTGCAGAAAAATGTCGGGATAGAGGCTGATCTTTGCTTTCAAGGATGGCTGGAGCCTCACACTAAATGAGGAGATAGCTTCGCAAGGTGGTACCATAGACTTCAACATGGACTTTAACAAGATTGACATGGACTACGAAGGTCCTCTCATGAATGTAGTTAGCTACAAAGAGAAAGAGGGATTACCTTCACTGCTGAGGGTGACCGCCAAAGATAATGCATCACACAAGAATGTGATAATAGAGTAAGATCCGATGGAAGGGCCCAGCCGTCTGCCCTCCATGGTAGCTACACCAGCTGGAGGCCTAGTAGCCACCAATAACGAACGACTGTCAGATTCTTCGCTTTGCAGGACGCAACGCAGAAACGCCAGCCACAAGAAATAGAGGGCTTTTCTATGAGAAGTACACAGACGTCAAAGAGAAATGAACAACTTACTCACCCCTATTCCTGAGGGGCATATTTATGATCCAGACATGAAATAAACTTCTGCCAGCCTACCCACCACAGATGAAGAACCAGGGTTCGTCGCAGAGTCAGATACACCTTCAGCTTTAGATGTTTTATGCAAGGGTTTCCCGACGTGCAATGCTAAAATACCTACAGGGACATCAGCCACAGGGGCATTTGTAGAATGCCCGGATTGCAATGTTCTACATTTATAATGCTTCAGTACATTGGAAGAGTATACCTCCAGCACTGATGGGTCTCAGACATCAAATTTTATGATGGATGAGCCATACGTCTCACTGGGGACAGATCAGTATGCATCATGGAGCCCAGGGTCGTACATCCCGCTAGATGTCGAGTCTCGTGTTTCAGATCAGCCAGCGCCAGTTTAGGTTCCTGTCGACATTCAGAGGGAGGAACGCCCGTGACAGCTACCGACTCTTAGTACACTGGAGTACTACAAAATAAGCAAAGTGAATAAAAGAATTTGAATTTTACGAAGAACTCCAAGGAAGAATCGTCAACATATTGGAAGGCCTGGAGCTGTATACCAGGGTTTTCTCCGAGAGTGATGAAAGAAGCATTCTCGACTACATCTTTGATTTGAGAGATAGAGGCTGAGCAGGCCTTCTCATGGAAAGAACATACTCTGAGCCAAAGAAATGCATGAGAGGAAAAGGAAGAATCATCATTCAGTGCGTCTGTTGTTATATTACAAATGACCGACAGGGAAATCCGCCAGGGATCCTTAGAAATTGATTATCAAAAGCATATATTATAGCCAATAATTCATTCTCAGTTGTAGTATAATTGATTTGAGCTTCATTAAGAGTCTTGCTAGCATAATATATAGCTTTGAACATTTTATCATATCTTCGCCCTAAAACTGCTCCAATGACATAGTTACTAGCATCACACATCAACTCAAATGGTCTCCATTAGTCAGCTGAGACTATACTAGAAGTAGTGAATAATTTCTCTTTCAATATATTGAATGTATTTAGGCAATCTTGATCAAAATTAAACAGAACAACCTTTTCTAAGAGACAGCATAGAGGTTTGGAAATTAAAAAAAAATCTTTTATAGATCGTTTATAAAATCCAACATGTCAAGGAAAACTTTGAACTCCCATCACATTAGTGATTGGTGGTTGTTTTTTAATAACTTGAATTTTTTTCAAGTTTACTTACATGTCTCTTTTAGATATTTTATGTCCCAGAACAATGCCTCCTGCAACCATGAAATAAAATTTCTCCCAATTGAGAACCATGTTGGTTTTTCCACAGCATTTCATCATCTTTGCTAAATAATTTAAATAGAAATCAAATGAAATTCCAAAACACTAAAAAATCATCAATGAATATTTCAATTCTTTTCTCAATCAAGTTGCATAAAATAGACATCATGCACACTGAAAATTAGTAGGTGTGTTACATCACCAAAATGACATTCTTCTAAAAGAAAAAGTCCTATAAAGACTTGTGAATGTAGTCTTTTCTTAATCCTCAAAAAATATAGATATTTGATGATATCCAGAATGTCCATGTAGAAACAAAAGTATCAATGACCAGCTAGCCTATCCACATCTGATCCAGAAAGGGTAAAGAAAAGTGATTTTTCCCAGTGGTCATATTCAATTTCTTGTAGTCGATACAATTCTCCATCCAGTGAAAATTCTATTAGGAATTAGCTCATTATATTCATTCACAGATATTGTCACCACCACCCCCCCTTCTTAGGATTACAATGAATAGGGTTAACCCAAGCACGGTCTGATATAGAATAGATAATAATTGCATCTACCCACTTCAATATTTGTTTTTAACAACATATTTCATAATTGGATTTAGTATACTTTGAGAATCTACCCGGGTTTAAGATTATCTTCCATCAGAACCCTATACATATAAATAAAGGGACAAATTCCCTTAATATCTGTTAAGGTCCATCTGAATGTTTTCTTAAAATTTCTCAAATTTTTTATTAATTTTTCTTCTTGTGAATGAGTTAAATCTGAGGATATAATAACCAGTAATGTAGATGACTTCCCCAAATAAGCATACTTAAGATATGTGGGAAGCACCTTCATTTCAAGTTTAGGTGGTTCTTAAACAAAAGGAATAAGAGGTTTACTATGTGTGTTGTATCTAAGATCTCAACCCTCTCCTGAACATATTTTAATTTATCTAAAATCAATAGAGCTAATTCATCTTGAGAATCTAAAAGTTTCTTCTCATCAAAAGTAGGCTTTTTTTATTTTTCTTCATAATTGTTTCAAAAATGGTCTATACACAAGNATTCAATGTGATTCTTCCTAGTTGTTCATGTCATAGCTCTTCGGAGTCTTTATGGGTTTACAATGAACTTTAACAAACCATTTGGTCAGAATGATAAGTAAATGAAACATAAAAGGAAAACTTTCACCTTAAGAGTAAAAATAAATTTTAAAAATATTTCAACATTCTACACTACCTACTTTTTCATCATAAGGGGAAAGGTAAAAATGAACTACTCACAAAGCATAGAAAAATTGCCACAACACNAGTTCACATAAAGATTTTCCATAAAACCTCTCTCCAATTTCCTAAGGGATTGTAAAGCTCCCAAAATGTTTAAGTTTTTTAGGAAGCTTCTTCTGAATTATAGCACCGCATTTTTCACTGAGCACAATTGTCTCATGATCTCCAAATTTCCTCTTCTTATCAAGAATGTTTTTCATGAACCTTACATAACTAGGTATTTGCTCCAAAGCCTCAGTAAAAGGAATATTAATGGTTAGTTTCTTAAATACTTCTAAAAAAATTGAAAATTGCTGATCCTGCTTTTGCTATTGAATTTTGGTTTTTTAAGTTAATCTTAGTCAAAGAGACTAGTTTTTCAAAGTCCTTAGAGATATTCTCCAAATGTTCTTAAGTTTCCACATTTTCACCTCAATTTTTTTTCAAGCTACATCCTCTAACTCTCTTCCACTCCTTAAATGGACAACTTTAACATGCTCGCTATTCCTCTCCTTAGGGTTAATCTCAGTGTTGCTTGGAAGTGTTCCTTAGGCCCGATTTCTTAGAGAGTTAGAAATTTGTCTCAATTCTTTCTCTATATTGCACCTTGACTTTGCAGTTGATTCATCATCTGCAACACAACCTCCTCCCGAGACAACTTCTTCTCTTTAAATTGTGGAGTATTGTTAAAGCCTTGAGAATAAGAAGTTCAATAGTTTGTATTACCCAAGTTATTATAATTTCCTGAAGGATTTTTGTATTTATTTCCCCATTGTTAGTTTCCCCCACCAGAAATATTATTCCAGTCGGAATTAAGATGGTTCTCCAAACTTGGGTTATAGAAATTAGAATAAGATTTATTATGTTTGTTGTTAATTTCATTCAAGGTTTTAAATGATAAAGTGTTAGAATCAATCATCTATCCAAATGAATTTTCTTCAGTTAGTGGAGGTACTTCAGGTTGGTTCATTCCAAATTAATCTAGCTTCGTTGTTATTACTACTATCTTAGAAGTTAGAATTGTCAGAACATTTGTATCATGCACATTAGCTACCTTTCTAAGGTTTACTCTTTCATAAGGTCATTAGAAGTTATTAGTGGTCATCTCTTCAATCATAGAGTAAACCTCATCAAATGGCATTGACATGATCAAACTACCAACAACACATCAATAATAGATCTAGTGGATCCTACTAAACTGTTATAAAATGTCTGGATAATTAGCCAATCAGGCAGAGCTTGTTGTGGACACTTCCTAAGAAGTTCCTTAAATTATTCTCATGATGCAGGATAATATGACTCACCTTCTAACTAGAAAAATAAAGTAATATCATTCCTTTGTTTAGCAATTTTTGAAGGTGGGAAATACTTAGCTATGAATTGTTGGGCTAAGTCACTCTAATTTCTGATCGATCCAGATGCTAATAAGTTCAGCCACATTTTAGCTTTTATCCCTCAATGAAAAGGAAAAAATCCTAAGCCTAACAATATTATTTGACATGCCATTACAACAAACTGTAGGGCAAAGTTCCAGAGAACTTGCTAAGTATAAAATTGGATCCTTAGACGAAGTTCCCCAAATTGGTTGTTCTACATCATTTGGATAATAACAGGCTTAAGTTCAAAAGTGTTAGTTTCTACAGTAGTGTTTTGAACACCTAAGTGAATTTCATATGTTGTAGGATTTTCATAGTCCCTTAATAGTCTAAGCGTGTTGTGATGTTCATTAATTGGAATTTAGTTATCTAAATTATTTTATTGAATGTTCGTTATTTCACATAGAAGTTCTTGAAGTCTTTTTTGTTTTCAAATTTACTTAAATGTTTCCTCTTGTTCTGAATCGTACGGTAAAAGTTCCGAAGATCCTGCACTACGCACCCTCCAACTAAAGATCCCACTAATTAGTCTTACTCAAACACACTAAACAAACTCAAAAATATTTTTTTTGTTTTTACTTTTTCATACAAACAAACAAATACAATAAAAAATATATTTTTACAAATTGAAATTTTCCAAGTTTAAGTCCTAATGAATTCAACTAAAATTCTCTTAAATTAACTACACCATCACTTGTCCTCGGCAACGACGCTAGAAACTTGATAAGGTGCAAAAATCAAGGTGTCCTCACTCGTAGTTTTGTATTTTTACTGTGAATTTTTTAAATTTATTTGTGCGACAATATGGCACTACACCTTTGTTCCCTGGCAACGACCACAAAATCTTAATGTGTTTGTGTTGGACCTCCAAACTTGCTTCCATGTCAGGTGTTTTTGCCCCCCTCCGTATCACACAGGTATTTGTGGTTGTTTCAAGTAATATCATATTTTTTTAGTTCAAACTGTCGATCCCACAGGAAAGAGGTGTTACAATATTAAGAAAAGTTCTAGCCTATTAAACTAGCTCTTAGCTTAGAAGTCTTTATATTTTTAAGGTTGTACTAATGGTTTACTCTAATTAATAATTCTACTAATTATTAAAATTTTGAGGAAATCATGTGATAAGCTTACCCTCCCCTTTGCAATGATATAAGAGATGTGTAGATAGTGAATGCAATAAATTGAATATGTTGTAAGTGACAAATAGGAGCAATTATCTCCATTACCCTCTTCCAAGTGAATAAATAAGTTTCATTCAACTGGTTTTAATTCCTTAAACCCCAATTTGAACCCATCAAAGAGTATATCCCTATCTATTGCATCTCCTTATTGGTTACTTTTGCTTCATACCATATAATTCAATGTGATTCTTCCTAGTTGTTCATGTCATAGCTCTTCGGAGTCTTTATGGGTTTACAATGAACTTTAACAAACCATTTGGTCAGAACGATAAGTAAATGAAACATAGAAGGAAAACTTTCACCTTAAGAGTAAAAATAAATTTTAAAAATATTTCAACATTCTACACTACCTACTTATTCATCATAAGGGGAAAGGTAAAAATGAACTACTCACAAAGCATAGAAAAATTGCCACAACACATTTTAAAACAAAACAATTCACTAAAGTTGTGTATAAAAAAAGTTACGAAACAAAGGAGTCCACAATACTTAGGTTTTTCCCTTTCCAAGCACTGGAATTCTCTCCCAAGAAGATCTCCTAAGTCCTTGATGCCTTGCTGAAGAACCTCTCAACAATATCCCTCCAAATCCACACCAAACTCTGAAATAAAAAGCAATCTAAGCTAAAATTGAACTCTAGACTTCCCATAGAATTTCCCTTAGGGTTCATAGGTCTTCTCTCCTCCTTAGGTTTCCTAAAATTACTCTAAACATCACTAAAGGTCGGCTATCTTCACAGCATAACCGTCGAAGGAACAACTGAAAAATAGCAAAACAGTTGCTGACCCCTAGGCCCTGAAGAGTCGGTGCCTAGGCGTCAGGCTCTCTGTATGGTTAAGCTGAAATTGGTGCTAAGGCTCTGGGGTGCAGGGCCTTGGGGCCCAGCGGCTGGCGTCTAGGTGCTAGTCCACTTGGGACAATTTTGCTCTATTTCACCTCTGCTTTGCTTAGTTTCTTCGCCATTTTGTTCCACATCTACTATCTATCGTACCTATAAGAAAAATATAAAAATACATTTCATTAAAGTGCAATTTCATCCATAAACAGGTGGAAAATATTAAAAATTAAGCATGTTTTTCGACATATCAACGATGACTTGATGTTGGTCGTGTGACAGTCTTCTAATTATAGAGGTAGCCCAAAAATGGTGGTCTTCCACGAAGGCGATGGTTTGGTGATGGTTGGTTGATGATAATAAAGTAATTGATGTTGAAGGAGGCTATGCCTCAGAGTTGGTCTAGTAATTGCGGTAAACCAGAGACGGTGGTCTAGCATGACGATAGTGGCCCGATGTGCGGGCCTAACATGACGATTGTGGCTCGATGTCAACTGAGTGACGATGGTGGCATTGTCGNGTAATTGTGGTAAACCAGAGACGGTGGTCTAGCATGACGACAGTGGCCCGATGTGCGGGCCTAACATGACGATGGTGGCTCGATTTCAACTGAGTGACGATGGTGGCATTGTCAACTGAATGGTGGTGGTTTGACAAATGTGGCCAAGCAATGGTGGTCCGACGGTGACAGTACTCAGGCAGCTATGGTCCAGTGATGGAGACAGTGGTGGTCAGGTAGTGGTGATTCGGCGGTGATGGAGGGTGTGGCGGTGGTTTTCAAAGATAGTGGTGATGATGCCGACGGCACCCAACACACTGTGGTTTGGCAACATCGACGACTTGATGATGGTGGTCCAGTGGCGCAGAGCTTGGAAATTTGTAAGAGCTTAGAGCTTTCTTCAGCTTTCTCGTCTAAGTCCTCCTTTAGGAATAGAGTAGTCTATTTTAAGATTTTATGAGTAGCATCCTTTATAAATATTGCATGATTCTAACAACTTGATTGGAGTTAAGAGTGATCCTTTAATCGAAACGTGTTTCATGAGTATTTAAGTGTCATAATATTGTTAGAATTAAGTGGTTTTAGGCTCCTTGGATTCATCTCATCGAGACGCTCGATTTAATCATAAACTTATCAAATTTTGAGACCATTTGATCCCCAAAATATATTTAAAAGTTTCTTACTATACTTTAAATGAATGATGTTGCCTCCCTTGAACTTGAATCCAAATATATTTAATATCATCCGTTTCATCTTACCAAGAGCATATATAATTAAATATTTAATGCTCTTGGTTCCAATGTGCATCAAGGTTCGTGCTTGATCAAGATAATATTTAGGGGCGTATCAATAATAAAAACCAAATGTCAACCTTACAAACATTTACTCTTCATTTTAAAAATGAATCTCCTACTAATTTACTTCAAAATTTCAAAATCACCAAAATTTAACTTCGCATATCATATATAAAAAATACAGACAATAACAAAAATGAAATCGATTGGAATTCGTTAAATCACTACTGCTCTATGATCGGCTTCTTGGGCAAACAGTTATGGTTCAAGCGAGCCAAGTGTTTTATAACGTAGCCGGAAGAAGCCTAAAAAGCGAGTTCAGAAAACGGAACGGATGCCAAATGACACCAACACCAAACAAGCACACCACAGCCACTAATAAGTCTTACTGGTCGTAACAACGCCTATACAAAAAGCACGCCACACGCACTCATTGTTGGAATCATCAACGCCAGATCAAAGACCCACATTTCCCATATTTCATTAAACTTATTCCGTTACAAGAAGTTTGTACTGGGTGCTTCTAACACACAAGATACAGATGAACTAGACAAAACAATGTCCGCAACAAAAGTTCATTACAAGAAATAAAAAAGCAAATTGCAGCCTCCATATTTATTTAAGATAGCTAATTGCTCCTGACTCGCTAATATTCTATTCAGTAAACAAATAAAAAATTCCATCTGAATTCATTTCAGCATTCATGAAACAATAGGATTTACAGATGATTTGAATACATATTGTATCTATCCAAGTTAAAGAGACATCCAGTTATCATTGATGATCACTCAGGCTTCAGTTTAATCAATGCAACATTCCCAGTAGTCAAACAAAGGATCAATTGTGAACAAGCAGTTCAATAATCTAATATTGGAAGAGAAGGAAATAAATAGCCATAAGAAAAACTTAAACCTAGTTATGCAAACGGTTATTGTTATTTCATACTGAATTTCCATTTTCCATAGGATTCCGATAATTCTCCAATCGTAATGGCTTCTTGTAGGACTGCAGCAGGAGAGAGGAGCAGACAACACTGACTGAGGAGACCGCCATGCATGCCCCTGCAAGCCAAGGTGGTAGGCGAATTCCCGTGAATGGATATAAGGCGCCGGCAGCAACAGGCATGGCTAGTATATTGTATCCAAGTGCCCAAACATAGTTCATTCTAATCCTGGAGATAGTCTTCCCCGAGAGATCAATAGCTGTGACAACATCCTCTAAATTGCTTTTCATCAGAACAACATCAGCTGCTTCAATTGCAACATCAGTCCCAGCACCAATAGCCATGCCAACATCAGCTGCTGCAAGTGCAAGAGAGTCATTGATTCCATCACCCACCATCGCAACAATCAATCCTTTCCCCTTCAATAAAATAAAAAATAGAGCATTAGTAATTGAAACTAGGACAATTTCAGATGGTGGAATCATTCACCTGGAAGTCCTTAATTCTTTCAGCTTTGCCAACTGGGTCAGTCTCAGCAAACACAGTATCGATGCCAACCTCCCTTGCAATAGCAGTAGCAGTAGCCTGATTGTCACCAGTTATCATAATGCTTTTTATG
>JXCR01086136.1:132365-243645 GCA_002079205.1 Phalaenopsis hybrid cultivar | reverse complement strand
CTTGTGATGTCATTCCTCCTGCACAGCTCCTCGAACTGCTCTGAACAGTACTCTAAGCCATTGTCAGTTCTCAAGTGCTTCAGCTTGGTTTTCATCTTATTTTCTGTGACAGTTAGCCAGTCCCTGAACCTCTGAAAAGCTTCATCCTTTGATTGAGTATCCACTTGACTCCAGCGTACCTAGAGATATCAGATTTCTTTTAAGTTCCGGGACATACCTGACGTGCTGCAGTATCCTTTCAGCTCCATCGAACATCTTGATTCTGATTATTCCGTTGCCGACTACCCTGCAAGTTTTGTTATCACCTAGTAGAACAGACCCACCGTTCTCCAGCTGCAGTGGCTCGAACCAGTATTTGTGAGGACACATGTGGAAGGAGCACCCTGAGTCAAGGATCCACTCCCTGCTAGATTCAGATTCTGTGACCGCCAGAGCTTCAGCTGAATCATAGCCATCTGAGGCTACACTTGCCTCTCCAAAATCTCNTCTAACTGAGAAAAAAATATGATCTACTGTGAAGAGGAGCTAGACAAGAGAAGATGTTTCAGTTGCTCAGCTCTCCTCTCTACCGCAAAAGTCCAAATGATTAATTTTTTACCATGATCAAGAGTTTATACTTCAGCTAATATTGATAATAGTAATGCTTTCTCCTTCTTCAAGAAGTTGGAAAACTTTTAATGACTAACTAAAAACATCTTTTATCCTCGAATGATACCCTTTCTATTCTCTCTCTAGCATTTCCCTCTATTTGTTACTTCTTTTGGTGAGAGAAATCAGCACAAACAACCACCTCTTTATACAGCACATAAAGATGATAAGTGACGAGCTTGAATATTTTAGGTCAATAGTGGTAAGTATCAATCAAGAATCACAGAAATCAAGCAGCTGAATTAGAAGTTTCTATAATTAAAAGCCTTCTTATTTAAATAATTTCTAAATTTTTCTCTTCTGATTTATCTCTTTCAATTGTAAAAATTACATACTATTATTTATTGTAATGAAAGCAAAGGAAAAAAACATTTAGTCTATTTGCTCAAAACATTAAGGGAGCCGCGTCAAATCCTTCTGTCTGAATCTTTCCTCGTCTTCCCTAGCCTTCGGGAATTGATCTCATTCCATCTTCGCTCGCTACTCACTGCTTCCGTCGCGACTTAGGGTCTGTTTAGGGCAGCTGCAACTTATCCAGCTTCTGCTGATAAGTAGCTTATCCTGATAATCTGCTGATGAACAGCTGATCCGGATTAGCTGGCTGACTGTTTGGTTTGTGCGTTTGGAAAACAACTGATTTGTAGTTGTTTGTAGATAAATGACCATTCTGCCCCTGAACTGAATAATTTTTGTGTTTTCAGCAAAGGAATAATGGTTATTAATTTGTCAATATTTCACAAAAGCAGATTTCTACAAGTCATATTCCTCTATGAATGAGAGAATCGAACTACTCATAAAATTAACCACTATATACTGTAGCATTCCTTGGCCTACAAATATACAAATAATCGTTTCTCACAAAATTGGAATTTATTGGCCAGAAGTCACATATGCGCTCAATTTAAATATTGTTAGTGTTTCTTGAGTGGAGCAATAAAAAGCTTACCAAAACTCCACATGTAAAGGGGATACTTCTCCCTGCTGCTCAAATGTTCCGGGTTGAAGTTACGTCCACTTCCATCTCGAGCAGTAGCCGAAAGCGAAATGCCAAACTACCGCTGAACGGAAATTAGGTGGAGGACGGAGCTAAAAGACTGATCCATCATCAAAGCAGAGGACGGAGGGCCTGGATTTGGTGGAGGAAAGCGACTAGGAGGGGGTCGCGGGCTTCGACTTGATTTCGGCGACCGAGAGCGACGAAGGGCCGGATATTCGGCGATGGAGAGCGACGAATGGTTGGAGAGCGACGAAGGGATTCGGGCTTTGTCTGGCTTTCGGCGACGGAGAACGACGAAGGGCCGGAGAGCAACGAAGGGCCGCGGACTTCGACTGGCTTTTGCCGACGGAGAGCGACGAAGGGTCGGCGGGCAACGGAGGGCCGCGGGCTTCGGAAAGAGGGCAAGATTGTGAGCGAGCGGGGTAGAGGAGTAAAAGAAGTGAAATAAGCTCCAGGCAAACGCGAATCGCAGGTATAACCCTGCGATTCGCGTGTAAGAGAAAATATAAAACGCAGTTTTTATATAATCTATAAAACGTGCGAAACAAACGGGTAGGCGGCGTTTTCGAAAACGACGCCGCACTTATAAGCTACCCCAAACAGACCCTTACAACCCTGCTCTCCGGCTTCACCTTCTTTCCAACGAATTCAGGTCCCTTCATGAGCCCATCGATCGCGTTAAGCCTCTCCTCTTCTAGCCGCTGATCTCCCACCTTTCCCCGATTCCGATAGCATACCCTCCAACCAGGTCACAGATTTCACCGCACAGGTCTGGCTCTCCGCTTAGATGGACTCCATAGGTCGGATGCGATTTGTTGTGCTAGCAATTCCGAGATCACTCGTAGTTTCTGCACCTGCCTCCTTTCTGTTGTTGATGGCGTGCTTCCGGAGGATGTGCTAGCGATGCGCGCAGAGGCTTCGTCAGCTTAATCCGCTGCTTCCGCTAAGTCTTCTTCATCCACTTCGGCCTCATCCGAACGCCATCGTTGTCTTCGCTAGCCATCGCTGCTTCTACGACATCTTCAACTGCTTCATTGCCCGCTTCGTTGACTGTGTTCTGCGGCATCTTAGACTGCTTCTTCCACCTTCGCTGCCTCAAGCGAGTCTTCCTCTGACTTCAACTGCTTCCACTCAAGGATCGTCGGCTTCGGCTTCGGCTTCGGCTTCACTTCGGCTTCTTCGTCGCACTTAAGGACCGTAGGCTTCAGCTTCGGATTCCTTTACTTAGACCTCGGATCGAATTCAAGGCATTGCACGAATTATTGGTTCTCTTTGGTTTTGTTTGGATTTTTTCGGATCTCTTGGCTTTCTTAGTAATTAACTTGTGAGCAACAATTTTATTTAGAATATCCCCTTAAATCTTAGCTATTGATTTACGGAAAAGAATTATGTTGCATGGGAATTTCAGTTCAAGATGTTATTGAAAGGAAACGAGCTTTGGGGGTATATTAATGGGTCTTCTCCAGTACCCAGAGAGTCGAAAGATCTTGGTCAATGGGAGGCAAAGGATGCTCGAATTGTTTCTTAGATTTTGGGATCTATTGAAACTCATATGGTGAACAATTTATGATCTTTTGAGACGGCTGATATATTTACTAAGTCTCTTCCTCGACAACATCATCAGTTTCTTATTGACAAATTGATGATTATTGATCAGTCAACATCAATTTGAGGGGGCATATCAATCAAGAATCACAGAAATCAGGCAGCTGAATTAGGAGTTTCCTATAATTAGGAGCTTCCTTATCAAAATTATTTCCAAATTTCTCTCTTCTGATTTATTTCTTTTAATTATACATATTCTCTACTTATTTAGATTAGGAATATTTATTAGGTTGCCTAAAAGAGATTTCACATACTATTATTTATTGGAATGAAAGCATAGGAAAAAAGGCATTAAGCCTATTTGCTCAAAACATTGACAGCAGGTATCATAATTTGATGTTAAGCTAAGGATGGCATGTAATAAGTTCATATGAGTTAGTTAAGAGGGTGAGAAGTTAAATTTCATAACAGTTAGATAAAAACATTATCTTTAAATCTTAACGGTAAGAATAGAAGAAAATAAGTTGTTTGGTAAACTCACATTTGGGTTTCATTTATTTGTAAGGTTATAACGAAGAACGTCATACAAGAATTAAGCCCAAGGAGCAAGAAGAACAGAGAAGCTATATCTCCCCATGTCTCTTATGCAATTATTGTACAGAAAAGTAGATTGAACCTTTTTCGATAGAGAAGCATAAATCAAACAGAGTTAAAACTATGCCATTTAAAGAGCAATTTCATTTACAGGTATTTTTTTAATTCTATAATTTCACCAATGTTTGCTTAGCCATCGCCTCTCTATTTATAAATAAGACTAAAGTCAATGGTAAAACATAACTCAATTCATACAAAGTGTGGTGGACTCTTTATAGATAGTAGTCTAGCGAGCAAGTCATACTGAAAAGGAGGCGACACCAAGCGAAAGGATGATTTGTGTACTATAAGTGAATACCCTGGCAAGCTCTTGAAGTCATAATCCTCAATGAATGACTAACATGAGTCTTAAAGCTGAGTTCAGTACTTTAGTGCCAAAGAACAAGTGATTGTTTGCTCATTGACAACATTCTTGAGATATGTTTCTAGTCAACTTGTGGACAAGTTCCGAGTTATAGCCAATTCAAGCCACGGATAATTCACAATCAGTGGTTTCTAGAACCTCGTTCAAATTTTCAGTGTGACTTGATTAACCTAAGCAATGAGAATATGAATGTTTATTAACTGATTTTATTGTTCATTATCAGAAGCAATAAAGGAAAAGTTAATGAAAACATAAAAAATCCCACCACATTTGGCATGGTCTTTATGCATGGATATGGGATGTTGATTTAATGAAATACACTAATTATTGACACATAAAACATATCATCATCCATATTAATAAATTTAGGAATTGAAGTTACATTAAATCATTATTCTTTGAGCTTAATCACTGTCTTATGTTCTTATGCTTACTTGGAGCTCAATGTCAGTAAATCAAAAAGTTCAGTAGAGATCCAAACTTGATTGTTGTCAAAGGGATTTAAAATAAGTTCACCAAAAGGGGTTAAGCAAAATCCTCCTCTTGCTATTGAAGGGTCATCGCTAATGGGGAAACCATCACTAATAAACGTGAGCATAAAAAAAAACTAATAAAGCTAGAAGAAGTATTGTCAATTAAGCAAGTAATTTTCAAGTAACTGTTAATGTAAACAGACTATTGTTGCAGAAGTGCACCAAGTTAGTGAATGCCTTGGAAGACACTCATGTGACTGAGGGCAAAATTACTTCCCCTCTAGTTAAAGAATAATGTTGAGAATTAGACACATTGGAGCCATTTCCATAGACTCAAATAAATAAATTCTTTCATAATGCATATTTCAATACATATCGAACATGGTTTTTTTTTAAGTTTGTTTTAAACTTCTCAAAGCAAACCAAGGAAGTAGCATCACTTGTGCCTATGATGAATTCAAATGATGGTGGGCAAGAGTTCCCTAAGATCATTCAACCTAAGAAGCTATAAAAAAATGTCAATGAGCTATCTAAAACTGTGGATATGATAAGAACTACTGTTTTCAATGATGTGGAAGATGCAAGAGATAGCATGCTTGTTGATGTTATCAAAGAGAAAACTCTTAAAGAGCCATAGTCTAGCAGAGTATTTAGTGAGAATAAAGTTTAATAATAAAAGAATGATAAATATGTTATTGAGGCCAAACACTTGACTTGAACAGTGATAGGGCCTAACAAGGTCGTAAATGATAAAGGAGAATATATTAATTATGGGAACAAACATGATGAGGTCTAGGAGATGGCCTAATATGATTGAGATGAGTGGCTTTTGACAAAAAATAATTTGAGCCTCAAGAACTTGAGGAATATGAGGCAACTATCTCAGCCATAAAGTAGACTAAAAAGAAATCAAAGATGGTTATCAATAAAGTAAGATAGTAAGAGATATCTAGAAAAATAGATTCATTAATGAATACAACAATGAGTTTAGAATTTAGCTTAAAAATTGAGAAGACTAACCTCAATAATGAAATAGAAACATTAATGTCGATTGAATAGAGTGCTGTCAGGCATGATGTTTTTTGGTGAATTAAATGGAGTCGCCTCGATCAAAAAAAAAAAAAAAAATGGAATTTGTTAGTCTTTATTCTTCTATAGAGCTATATGTAAACTTCGTTAAAGATATTCATCGAGAAACTAATTGGCTAAGGACAGAAGTCAACATGTTAAGTAAGTCTTCAGCAAATTTGACAGTGATTCAATTTGTAATAGGGCCAGATCCTTCTTCAACATTTGAAATCAGGCAATCTCCCATACAGAATTGTGCTTGACACCATGTTCTAGTCTTCTTTCTTTAGGTTGAGCTTTCATATTATTAGTGTAAATAATCTTCAAACTCTGGACACGACTCTTGAAGCAGTTCTAACCTTTAATATATTCAAGGAAGAAAATAACGGCTCTAATGTTATACTTTAATATTCTCTTTTTTCTTAACATGATATATTTTAATTTCTGGTTTCAATGGAGTTAAGGTTTCCTACTTTGGATTTGCATGCGCACGAAAATTNGCTTTTGACAAAAAATAATTTGAGCCTCAAGAACTTGAGGAATATGAGGCAACTATCTCAGCCATAAAGTAGCCTAAAAAGAAATCAAAGATGGTTATCAATAAAGTAAGATACTAAGAGATATCTAGAAAAATAGATTCATTAATAAATATAACAATGAGTTTAGAATTTAACTTAAAAATTGAGAAGACTAACCTCAATGATGAAATAGATACATTAATGTCGATTGAATAGAGTGCTGTCAGACATGATGTTTTTTGGTGAATTAATGGAGGTCGCCTCGATCAAAAAAAAAAAAAAAGAAATTTGTTAGTCTTTATTCTTCTACAGAGCTATATGTAAACTTCGTTCAAGATATTCACCGAGAAACTAATTGGCTAAGGTCAGAAGTCAACATGTTAAGTAAGTCCTCAGTGAATTTGACAGTGATTCAATTTGTAATAGGGTCAGATCCTTCTTCAACATTTGAAATCAGGCAATCTCCCATACAGAATTGTGCTTGACACCATGTTCTAGTCTTCTTTCTTTAGGTTGAGCTTTCATATTATTAGTGTAAATAATCTTCAAACTCTGGACACGACTCTTGAAGCAGTTCTAACCTTTAATATATTCAAGGAAGAAAATAACGGCTCTAATGTTATACTTTAATATTCTCTTTTTTTTTAACATGATATATTTTAATTTCTGGTTTCAATGGAGTTAAGGTTTCTTACTTTGGATTTGCATGCGCACGAAAATCTTAAGAATACGAACGTTGTATGCTGAAGTTGAATTTCAAAGCATAGTCTTCATATGAATTGCTGTTAGCAACAAGTTTTCAATCTTAAGGTCAGCCATTCATTAGAAAGTTGTTCCTATACTGAGGTCATATCTCTTCCTTGTGTGGTTCACTTTCCAAAGGCAAAATCTTAATTATTATGTTATCAACTATGACAGATTTTCTATTGCTCAATTTTTATTAAATTCCAAAAAAAAATTAAAAACACCAGAAGTTATGAAACTCACTAGAACACTTCTAAATATATTGAGTTAACAATAACCAAAGTTTAAAGACAGAAAAATTGGTATATTTTCTACGCTACCTCCTAGTCAAAATTAGGGTTTCTCACATTTTGGAATGTCCTATGTTAGCCGAACCTAATTTTGCTCATAACACTAAACACGCTTATTATCCAACTCCATCAAAACATTGAAACTCTTTCTACTTCAAATCCTAATTGGCCGATTTCCCGTTGGCCAACCACAGGCCAAACTACTAAGTTCTACAGCTTAGAATTGAGAATCAAGGCAAGCTCTTCGATAATATTTTTCTGCCTGACTTCGATAATAAGAAATTCTAACTTGTAGGTTTTTCGAGTTGATTCACAACTAGAAGATTTTCTTATCCGGTTTCAAACTTTTAATATAATTTGATTAATCTGACCCTGGTGAATATGGATGCACACTCACAAAGTTGTCCATACTAAAAAAATAGATATGAAAACCCTTCAAAACACCCCAAAAAAGCACATTAAAAAAATTTATTATTGATGATCACCTCTGCTCCAGCAGCTAAATCGCATACTTCTTGTAGAGATGAGCTGGAAAAGAGCATGCTTTGAACCACTGTAGGTTTTCCAACAGTCAGTGTTCCTGTCTTATCAAATAAAATAGCTTTCACCTGTAAGAAAAAAAATATGTTGATAAGCTATTTAAAAGGAAGGCCTCTGAAATTTTCCAAATAATGAGTACTGCCTTATGTGCTTTCTCCAGAGCACTTCCACCCTTTATCAGGACACCTTGAGAAGCACCTTTGCCAGTGGCAACCATCACGGCAGTTGGAGTTGCCAGACCCAGAGCACATGGACAAGCAACCACAAGTACGGATATTCCAAACTGTAGAGCCAACTCAAACTCATCCATTCCGTCTGGGATCCAAGTCCTTGGATAAAGATGGGCTACCCCAGGAATGAACCAGCCAAGCCAAGCAAGTAATGCCACCACAATAACCTGAATAGAGTTTTATTTAAAAATAGATTACCATGTACATCTATCATTTGCTATGATAATGTATGATACATTGGAAGCTGTAAAACCAAACAAAAAAGATAACATTATGTGTACCATTTCTGAACGGTATGCAAGAAACTTTATCCAATCTAAGATTGTAATTTACATAGGGTTTTGAGGATGCAAATTAAAGCTCTATTAAAGAATTTAGAATAGAAAACACAAGTATTTTTAGTGATCTGAGACCTATTGGATTTCAATTCACAGACTAGGCACTTAGTTGGTAACTGAAACAAGCACTCCAAAAACAATCTCTGTGGAGAATAATTTGCTCTTCATAAGCTCTAGGGTGGCAATGCTGCTTAAGAAAAAAGTTGAATAAAATGAAAGAACATCTTTTTGTCATCTTCATCATAACCAATAATTTCCAGCACTTGTTTTATGACATAGAAAATGAAGCAAAATTATTACAACAAAATCTGAAGTTAGAGCGGAATAACCATTGTCTCCTATGTGATGTTAACTTCAACTTTTATAAACCAGAATAAGGTAAATGAATTTTGGGAAGAAAAAAAAAAGAAAGGGTTACAATTCCAACATTAGAGTTTGATTTCTATTAAGAAATTGCATTCGAATGTTGAGTTCTAATTATAATACTGGAGCATATTTAAAGACCAATATGCTACCCAAACTTGAACCAACAATTTTTAACTAAACGCCAAAACACAAAAAAAAAAAAACAATGTACATACCGCAGGAACGAAAAATCTAGAAATTTTGTCGGCTAGTTTCTGGACAGGTGCCTTTGAGAGTTGTGCCGCTTCCACTAGCTGAACCATTTGACACAAAGCAGTCTCCGATCCCACATGAGTGGCCTTTACTAGTATGCATCCATTCCCATTCACAGTTCCACCAATAACCTGCATATAATGTTTTACAATAAAAATTAATTAGCACGAGAGGAAGGCAAGTAACCACACAACTTAAGAAAAAGTTAGAATGAAACCTTGTCTCCAACACCTTTAACAATAGGCCTTGCCTCTCCGGTCATCATGCTCTCATTCACATAACTCTGACCACTAATGACAATTCCATCAACCGGTACTTTAGCTCCTGGAATGATCTTAATCACATCATTTCTATGAAGTAATTGAGTACTAATCTCAGTCTCTGCAATGGCATTATCTCCTCCATCAAAGATTACCAAAGAAGCTGTTGCAGGAGCAAGGTCTGCAAGATTTGCCAAGGCTGCTGATGTTTTCCCTTTTGCAATTACCTCCAAATATTTACCCAGAAGAATGAAAGATATTAACATTGTGCTAGTTTCAAAAAATTCTTGTCCTTCAAATGATTTCGATGTTAGTGATTTTAACACAACATATACAGAGTAAAAGTAAGCAGTATTTGTTCCCATCGCTACCAGAACATCCATGTTAGAGGAACCTTGTCTCAATGCATGATAAGATCCAAGGTAGAACCTAAATCCATATCATAAAAAGAAAAAGTTAGGAAGAAAAAAACTTGGTCAATGCAANCAATGCATGATAAGATCCAAGGTAGAACCTAAATCCATATCATAAAAAGAAAAAGTTAGGAAGAAAAAAACTAGGTCAATGCAAGGGATGCAGATTTGTCTAATATCACAGTAAATATGATGTCTATGTCAAACATCGATTCTAGACTCAGCATCATATAAATTAGTTTATAGAAACTACAGTACTAGTCAAAATTAAGCATCAATTAATTAATATTANACCTCCTAGTCAAAATTAGGGTTTCTCACATTTTGGATTGTCTTAAGTTAGCCGAACCTAATTGTGCTCATAAAACTAAACACGCTTATTATTCAACTCAATCAAAGCATTGAAACTCTTTCTACTTCAAATCCTAATTGGCCGATTTCCAGTTGGCCAACCCCAGGCCAAACTACTAAGTTCTACAGCTTAGAATTGAGAATCAAGGCAAGCTCTTCAATAATATTTTTCTGCCTGACTTTGATAATAAGAAATTCNAAACAGTTTCCCCGTCACCCCCCAGCCAACTTCTTTCTTTGATACAACTCTTTTATCTTTTCAGACTAAGAACAAGAAATCCAATAGGGCATACTTAATAGTGGAAGAAAAAAAGAGGACTTGGCGTGTTGATGAATTGTGATTGAGAGGCAAATGAAATAAAAACCATCTTCTGTGAGTTGTTGTGCATCTTCAGATTCTATTGTGTTTTAATTATCAAAGTGCATATGAATAGTTTGGCAAATCTATCTGCTATTATACTGGTGAATTAACTAACGCCTGGCTTCTCTTACCCAACCCTCTCATGGATCAAGGCAAAAGAAAATGTTAAAATATGAACAATATTTCACAGTTGCTAATATGTACATAAAACTTGCCAGCCACAAATAAAATCAAATATGCAAGTCATCGATTCTATGAAAAAAATATACAATCATAATTACAGAAAAATATGACTAATACCGAACAACCTAAGAGAGTATAACATTAGGACACTATTAAAATATAAGCTATTTTTTTGTAAATATGAGCCGCCTCTACAACATTGATGAAAGTTATATTTTATCTACAAAATAATGTGGGAGAACTCGATTGACCAACTTTTTCAGTACAAAACCCAAGCTATTTTCTATACAATTGCTTTCCTTCAAAATAAGAAAAAATTTCACACATTTGGTAGAACTTGTGCACAATCACATGAGCAAAGAGAAACAATTAGCTGAAAACTAATAGATTTACGGTATAATATAGTGAGATAATGCTCTCAACAAATTGATAGGTGTCAAAAAAACCTACAAAAGTATATTTTCTAAAGTTTAAATTTTGATAAAGAAAGAATATAGTTCTGCCAAATTTATTGATAGAAAAAAATTATAAAATAAGGATTTAATGAAGGGCATTATATAACACCTAAAAGGAAAAAAGAATTTTTTTATATATATAATATATTCCTTTTTCGCACCTCCTGAAAACAATCAAAACTATTTTTATAAAAATTTTCATTTTTATATGATCATTTTTAATTATAGTTTTATATATTAAATAATGTAATTATATTAGTTATTTTTTAGTTTATCGATTACAGTCTTTATCGAAGTTTTTAATTAATATATTACCATACACAAATTTAAAATACTGTAGTAAAAACAGGTGTTCCTCTTTCAGCACGTAATATTATATTATGCAATAGTTATATGTATAGTTATATTGACACTTAAGTTATAAAACTTCGCTCATTTCCCTACATTGTACTTCTTATAGCTCTTCCNGTGCTTTCTCCAGAGCACTTCCACCCTTTATCAGGACACCTTGAGAAGCCCCTTTGCCAGTGGCAACCATCACGGCAGTTGGAGTTGCCAGACCCAGAGCACATGGACAAGCAACCACAAGTACGGATATTCCAAACTGTAGAGCCAACTCAAACTCATCCATTCCGTCTGGGATCCAAGTCCTTGGATAAAGATGGGCTACCCCAGGAATGAACCAGCCAAGCCAAGCAAGTAATGCCACCACAATAACCTGAATAGAGTTTTATTTAAAAATAGATTACCATGTACATCTATCATTTGCTATGATAATGTATGATACATTGGAAGCTGTAAAACCAAACAAAAAAGATAACATTATGCGTAGCATTTCTGAATGTTATGCAAGAAACTTTATCCAATCTAAGATTATAATTTACATAGGGTTTTGAGGATGCAAATTAAAGCTCTATTAAAAGAATTTAGAATAGAAAACACAAGTATTTTGAGTGATCTGAGACCTATTGGATTACAATTCACAGACTAGGCACTTAGTTGGTAACTGAAACAAGCAATCCAAAAACAATCTCTCTGTGGAGAATAATTTGCTCTTCATAAGCTCTAGGGTGGCAATGGTGNACACATATATATATATATATATATATATATATATATATATATATATATATATATATTATTTTTTATTTTTGAAAAAGAAAAATTCAATGATAAATAGATGATACAAAAGTTTTAATGAGTGGATACAAAGAGTCCACTGACAGGATTTACAAACGTATTCCCAAAAAAATAAAACAAAAGAAACAATTTAATCATGATGGGTGTAGTCGGTGGGAATATCGCTTCCCTTTCCCCTGAATCTAGGGAGGGAGTCCAGTAATATACTGAGATGTGGGCTTCCGCCCGAAACAATGAAAAAGCCAACCTGAGAGTTACTGAGATCTGACATTTCTTTCTTCTTCTTCCTAGATTTGTAAACCTGTCAATCATCTGTCAGATATAGTCCCGTGTGAACAATAGGTAGATCTTCGATGGAGGTAAACTGCTGATCTGACTTAGCTTGCAACACTACTTGATCCTGACACTACTCCATAACTTGATACCCTCTTCTCTCGCAATAGGTGGTTCCAAGACACTTCGGCTAGCATCTGCTACAATAAAATTTGTAGAATTTCCAATCTGTGGAAGAGCTGCCTCAATAACAGTAGGCGGTAGCTGCTGTTTTGGTTGGTAAGGAGTAGCCTTATGAGTCATATTCTCATTCAACATTAGTGGAAGATTCACAGTGTCTGGCATATTTTCCTTCACATGGATGATAATTGTTAGGACCTGCCGATCTCAAATGTGGGTGAAGCCTGAAGCATTTGACATGGGTGTGTCCAATCAGTTTACAGTGATTGCAGTAGTAGGGTCTTTGTTCTGCTATAATTGGCTGCCGATACCCATGTGTCAATAACAAACCATATTTCGTCCACATCATGGAAGGTAATATCCCTTTCAACAAGAATTTTTACAACCAAAGGTTTGATTAGATTGAAGGTGGGTGCATCCAATTTCATAGGTTTCTCTAGTGCAGCTCCAACAGAGTAGAGGACTTAGTGGTTGAATTAGTGCAACTTTAGGCTAGGTAGTTTAAACCAAATTGGAACTATAGGTGGTCCTTGACTAGGATCAAATTCGGGAGACCATTTAAGCAGTTTCATAAATTTTCCCTCGATTGTCATAAACTTTTTGAAAAACATTTTGTCGTAGTCTTCCACTTTAGATAATATTATCACCACATGTCTCCCATCATAGAGGTCAACCTTCCAAAGTCACAATAATTTGAGATCTTCATAAGCCTTTTGAACAATTTCCATTTTGGGATGTCCCGATTAGAACTTCCCAATTAGGGTGAATTTGAACTTGTTAACCAGGTTCGAAACTTCAACATTAGAGAAGAATAGAGCCAGTTTGTCACTCTTCCTTCCCGTCTTCTTGATAAGGTTGCAGTGTTCCTGGCCTTCGAATGATTATGGTAAACCTGAGGGACATATCAACAAAAGATGCTAAAACATTAGTAGTCGGTGGTTGAGAAGTGAGCAGATGAACAGCGGCAAGCTCACCAAAGCTTT
Organism: Phalaenopsis hybrid cultivar; assembly: GCA_002079205.1. NCBI lineage: Eukaryota > Viridiplantae > Streptophyta > Magnoliopsida > Asparagales > Orchidaceae > Phalaenopsis > Phalaenopsis hybrid cultivar. The sequence goes on along the minus strand of JXCR01086136.1, from coordinate 230,019 downwards.
TGCTTCTCGATCCACAGCATGTCACTCGAAGGATTGCGACACTGTGCAAGCTGCAGTTCTGCCGCTACCTTCCCAGATCCAAAAAATGATGCGATCGAACGAACGGTAGCGAGGAGCGAAACGAAGCGATCGAGCGGGAGGCTGGGCCACGGCAACCCGATCCCCCGCCCTTCTTCGAGCAGGAGTCTTCGAACAGCTGCGGCTACCCGCATTTCTATGGAGTCGTGACGGGAGGATAAAACCCTAGTATCTTATATCTTCGAACTGCTGCAGTAGCTAGTCGTTGTTTGACACTCAGCTCTACATCTTCTATTCCAGCTCAACCACCACTGAGTGCTTCAGTTTTAAACATTGAGAAGGCTTCTTATGTTGATATAATTGATTCAGTAAGATCAATGGATAATCAGATTTTTCCTTAGGTTTATCATAAATCATTCAAAAGCATGAGGGACTGTAACCTCATAAAGAAGGCGAGTAGGAAGAGTGATAAACTCGCTCTAATTTTCTCTAATGTTAAAGTTTTCAACCTGGTTGATAAGTGCAAATTTACCCTCGTTGAGAAGTTTCAATTGAGACGTCCTAAAATAGAAGTCATTTGAATGGCTTTTGAAGATCTCAAACTATTGGGACATTGCAAGGTTGGTCTCTTTGATGGGAGATGTGATGATAAAATTATCTAAAGTAGAGGACTATGGCAAATTTTTTTCTAAGAAGTATATGACAATTAATGGGAACTATATGAAATTTTCAAGGTCTCTTGAATTTGATCCTAGCCAAAAACTCATATGATTCCAATCTGGTTTAAACTACCTAGCTTAAAGTTACACTACTTTAATCACCAAGTCCTCTATTCTATTGGAGTTGCACTAGGGAGATTTATGAAATTGGGCATGTCCACCTTCAACCTATCCAAGCCTTCAGTTGAAAGGATTCTTGTTGAAATGGATATCAGCCTCTTTAATGTGGAAGAAATATGGCTTTGTGGTGCCCAAATTGGGTGTTAGTAGCCAATTGTTGCTAAACAAAGACCCTACTAGTGTAATAACTGTAAACTGTTTGGGCATGCACCTGCCAAATGCTTAGGGCTTCATCCACATTTGAGATTCAACCTTCCTGCGCAATTGGATTTTGCAGTTTCTAACAAGATCATCCAAGTGGAGGAAAACATAGCAAAAGCTGAAGATCTTCCAGAAATGTTGAATGAAAATTTGTCTCATCAGGCTATTCCTCACCAACCAGCTTAGCAGCTACTTCCCACTATTGTTGAGGTAGTTCTTCCTCACACCATAAATACTAAGAATTTGGTTGTTGAAGATGTTGGCCAAAGTGTTTTGGAACCACCTATTGCGAGAGAAGAGGGTTCTCAGACCCTGGATTAGCGACATGATCAAGGTGTGTTGCAGGCTGAGACTGTACAACAATTTACATATCAACATACCCCCCAGGTGAGCTCTCCTTCGAAGATTCACCAATTGATCAGATGAGACAAACACTAACAGATGAATGACAAGTTTACAAATCTAGAAAGAAGAAAAAATGAATGCTAGAACTCATGAATTTAGGATGATTGCTTTATAATTTTGGGTGGAAGCTTACATCTCAACTTTTTTGTTGGACTCCCTCCCTAGAACCACGGGGAGAGGAAGTGGTAAACCCACCCACCATGACTAGGAGTATTTCATAACTTTTGGGGTATATGAGTATTTTAAAGTCTCTTTTTGAGTGAGTTGTATTCTTTGTGAGTGGACTCTTAGTACCCACTAACTAAAACCTTTGTATTTTCCCTTTTAANCAACTATTACGGCTTCGCTGCTTCTTCTTCGACGACGCGCTTTGCACCTGATTTCTGTTTCGTCTCCCTGCGTCTCACGATCTGCACCGCGGCCTTCTCGTCTCGCGAGCTTTCCTAGCTTGGGAGTTCTCGGCTCTGCAGCTCCTCTGCGATGCAGCTCTCAGCGGCTTTCCCGTCTCGCGGGTGCCTCTGCGGCTGTCTTCCGGTCTCGCGAGTTCTACGGCTCCCGTCTCTCGTGAATTTCTCGTCTCGCGACTCCTTCCCGTCTTGCTGCTCCTTCCCGTCTTTGCTAGAGCGCGTTCTCCTTTTCAGCTTCGGCAGACGCCACTTTTCTCTTGTTTTCTTCTTAAAGCCACACCTTTATTTCGATAATAGCTTCAGACAGATCGCATGCAGCTGCCCTCATGGGTGTCCACGCCTCAGGTACACCTAAATAGTGCTCTTTTCCTCCTTCATTTGAGTGGAAGGAGGAGATACAAGAAACCTGGTAGAAAGAATGAGAAGCATGTCATCTTTTTTACAGAAGCTTAAGGTATTTAACTTGTTTTCTCCTGTTGTTTGAATTTGGTTAGAAAATTTTTATGTGGTCATCCCAAAATGGAGCTTATTCACAAGGAATTTGAACTTATGTACCTTGTTGAGGAGTGGAAAATTGTGCTATTAGATGAGAGACATATCTTATTCAAATTAATAATGAAGAAGATTACACACGCTTATTTGCAAGAAGGATAATTTACATTGATGACAGAGTAATGAAGATTCTAAAATGGTCTGTGGATTTTGACCCACAGACGGAACTACCAATCATTCCGGTTTGGATTCGCCTTCCTGGTCTGAAATTTCATTACTTTTTTCAAAAAGTGTTGTATTATATTGCCTCAGCTTATGATAAGCCACTCAAGACGGACATTCTTACTTTTAATCTTTCCCGTCCATCTAAAGCCAGAGTGCTTGTTGAAAGAGCCATTACTTCTTTCACTTCTGAGGAAATTTGGTTGGGCATACAACATCATGCATATTGGCATAAGGTAGATATTGAGTCTTTTCCTTCGTATTGTTCGAACTGTCGTATGTTCGGGCACTCCATTTCTCAATGTTATCATCTAAATCCCCACCTCAGACCAAAAAAAACAAAGTGCTCCGTTAGAGGCAGTGATTCCAACTCCTCCTGATCAACTTCATGTTATTGACACTATCGATCATCAAAAGAATACACCTGAAGACGTTATTATTTCTGCAGACAATATATCAACCATTCAGTCTCCACACATTGTTGTAGCTCCCCAGTTTTTAGAACCTCCTATCGTGGAGGCGAGGGAGATTTTTCAGACTCTGCCTGCCCTAAAACCTATCACTAATATTACAGGTAAAAATATCTCTGTTGCTTCACTACTGCCTCATCAGCTCCAGAAATATGTCAATGCTACTCAGACTCAGGGGGATCATGATGTGCAACGTCATACACTTATTCGACCACCTTTGGATCAATCCATTGATCAAATGAGTCAACCCTCGGATGAGAAATGGCAGGTTTACACATCCAAGAGAAAGAAAAAGAATGGAGACATACATAAACTCAGAAATCTGATGGATGATACTTTGGTTACTTTGAGTAATGGTACGCACCTTACCAATTTGTTAGCTAGCTCCCTTCCGAGAACTAGAGGTAGAGGAATAACTAAAGTGGGATGTCCCTAGGACCTTTGCACCTGTTGGTGGATTTTTTATTTTTGATCTTTATATATCTTTGCTTTTTTGGGTTCTTGTGTGCTGTATTGTGTGAGTTGGGTCTTCTTTTAGGTCATCTNTGAAAAAACTGATAAAGATACTACTCTAACTGAGAAAAAAATATGATCTACTGTGAAGAGGAGCTAGACAAGGAAGATGTTTCAGTTGCTCAGCTCTCCTCTCTACCGCAAAAGTCCAAATGATTATTTTTTTACTATGATCAAGAGTTTATACTTCAGCTAATATTGATAATAGTAATGCTTTCTCCTTCTTCAAGAAGTTGGAAAACTTTTAATGACTAACTAAAAACATCTTTTATCCTCGAATGATACCCTTTCTATTCTCTCTCTAGCATTTCCCTCTATTTGTTACTTTTTTTGGTGAGAGAAATCAGCACAAACAACCACCTCTTTATACAGTGCTTAATGATGACAAGTGACGAGCTTGAATATTTTAGGTCAATAGTGGTATGTATCAATCAAGAATCACAGAAATCAAGCAGCTAAATTAGAAGTTTTCTATAATTAAGAGCCTTCTTATTTAAATAATTTCTAAATTTTTTCTCTTCTGATTTATCTCTTTCAATTGTAAATATTACATACTACTATTTATTGTAATGAAAGCAAAGGAAAAAAACATTTAGTCTATTTGCTCAAAACATTAAGGGAGCCGCGTCAAATCCTTCTGTTTTGAATCTTTCCTCGTCTTCCCTAGCCTTCGGGAATCGATCTCATTCCATCTTCGCCCGCTACTCACCGCCTTCCGTCGCGACTTAGGGTCTGTTTGGGGCAGCTGCAGCTTATCCAACTTCTGCTGATAAGTAGTTTATCCTGATAATCTGCTGATGAGCAGCTGATCCGGATAAACTGACTGACTGTTTGGTTCGTGCGTTTGGAAAACAACTGATTTGTAGTTGTTCGTGGATAAATGATCATTCTGCCCCTAAACTGAATAATTTATGTGTTTTCAGCAAAGGAATAATGGTTATTAATTTGTCAATATTTCACAAAACCAGGTTTCAACAAGTCATATTCCTCTATGAGTGAGAGAACCGAACTACTCATAAAATTAACCACTATATACTGTAGCATTCATTGACCTACAAATATACAAATAATCGTTTCTCACAAAATTGGAATTTACTGACCATAAGTCACATATGCACTCAATTTAGATATTGTTAGTACTTCTTGAGTGGAGCAATAGAAAGCTTACCAAAACTCCACATGTAAAGGCGATACTTCTCCCTGCTGCTCAAATCTTCTGGGTTGAAGTTACGTCCACTTCAATCTCGAGCAGTAGCCGAAAGCGAAATGTCAAACTATCGCTGAACGGAAATTAGGTGGAGGACGGAGCTAAAAGACTGATCCATCATCAAAGCAGAGGACGGAGGGTCTGGATTTGGTGGAGGAGAGCGACTAGGAGGGGGTCGCGGGCTTCGACTTGATTTCGGCAACCGAGAGCGACGAAGGGCAGGATATTCGGCGACGGAGAGCGACGAATGGTTGGAGAGCGACGAAGGGATACGGGCTTCGAGTGGCTTTCGGAGACGGAGAGCGACAAAGGGTCGGAGAGTGACGAAGGGCTGCGGGCTTCGACTGGCGTTTGGCGACGGAGAGCAACGAAGGGCCGGCAGGCGACGAAGGGCCGGCGGGCGACGGATGGCCGCGGGCTTCGGAAAGAGGGCGAGATTGTGAGCGAGAGAGGTAGAGGCGTAAAAGAAGTGAAATAAGCTCCAGGCAAACGCGAATCATGGGTATAACCCTGTGATTCGCGTGTAAGAGAAAATATAAAACGCAGTTTTTATATAATCTATAAAACGTGCGAAACAAACGAGTAGGCGGCGTTTTCGAAAACGCTGCCCTAAACAGGCCCTTACATCCCTGGCTTCACCTTCTTTCCAACGAATTCAGGTCCCTTCATGAGCCCATCGATCGCGTTAAGCCTCTCCTCTTCTAGCCGCTGATCTCCCACCTTTCCCCGATTTCGATAACATACCCTCCAACCAGGTCACAGGTTGCACCGCACAGGTCTGGCTCTCCGCTTAGATGGACTCCATAGGTCGGATGCGATTTGTTGTGCTAGCGATTCCGAGATCACTCGTAGTTTCTGCACCTGCCTCCTTTCTGTTGTTGATAGCGTGCTTCCGGAGGATGTGCTAGCGATGTGCGCAGAGGCTTTGTCCGCTTAGTCCGCTGCTTCCGCTAAGTCTGCTTCATCCACTTCGGCCTCATCCGAACGCCATCGTTGTCTTCGCTAGCCGTCGCTGCTTCTGCGATATCTTCAACTGCTTCATTGCCCGCTTTGTTGACTGTGTTCTGCGGCATCTTAGACTGCTTCTTCCACCTTCCCTGCCTCAAGCGAGTCTTCCTCCGACTTCAACTGCTTCCACTCAAGGATCGTCGGCTTCGGCTTCGGCTTCACTTCGGCTTCTTCGTCGCACTTAAGGACCGTAGGCTTCAGCTTCGGATTCCTTTCCTTAGATCTCGGATCGAATTCAAGGCATTGCACGAATTATTGGTTCCCTTTGGTTTTGTTTAGATTTTTTCGGATCTCTTGGCTTTCTTATTAATTAACTTGTGAGCAACAATTTTGTTTAGAATGTCCTCTGAAATCTTAGCTATTAGATTTACGGAAAAGAATTATGTTGTATGGGAATTTCAGTTCAAGATGTTTATGAAAGGGAACGAGCTTTGGGGGTATATTAATGGGTCTTCTCTAGTACCCAGAGAGCCGAAAGATCTTGGTCAATGGGAGGCAAAGGATGCTCGGATTGTTTCTTAGATTTTGGGATTTATTGAAACTTATATGGTGAACAATTTATGATCTTTTGAGACGGTTGATATATTTACTAAGTCTATTTCTCGACAGCATCATCAGTTTCTTGTTAACAAATTAATAATTATTGATCAGTCAACATCAATTTGAGTGGGCATATCAATCAAGAATCACAGAAATCAGGCAGCTGGATTAGGAGTTTCCTATAATTAGGAGCTTCCTTATCAAAATTATTTCCCAATTTCTCTCTTCTGATTTATTTCTTTTAATTATACATATTCTCTACCTATTTAGATTAGGAGTATTTATTAGGTTGCCTAAAAGAGATTTTGCATACTATTATTTATTGGAACGAAAACATAGGAAAAAAGGCATTAAGCCTATTTGCTCAAAACATTGCTCAAGATGTTAAGCTAAGGATGGCATGTAATAAGTTCATATGAGTTAGTTAAGAGGGTGAGAAGTTAATTTTCATAACAGTTAGATAAAAACGTTATCTTTAAATCTCAACGGTAAGAATAGAAGAAAATAAGTTGTTTGGTAAACTCACATTTGGGTTTCATTTATTTGTAAGGTTATAACGAAGAACGTCATACAAGAATTAAGCCCAAGGAGCAAGAAGAACAGAGAAGCTATATCTCCCCATGTCTCTAATGCAATTATTGTACAGAAAAGTAGATTGAACCATAAATCAAACAGAGTTAAAACTATGCCATTTAGAGAGCAATTTCATTTACAGATATTTTTTTAATTCTATAATTTCACCAATGTTTGCTTAGCCATCGCCTCTCTGTTTATAAATAAGACTAAAGTCAATGGTAAAACATAACTCAATTCATACAAAGTGTGGTGGACTCTTTATAGATAGTAGTCCAGCGAGCAAGTCATACTGAAAAGGAGGCGACACCAAGCGAAAGGATGATTTGTGTACTATAAGTGAATATCCCTGACAAGCTCTTGAAGTCATAATACTCAATGAATGACTAACATGAGTCTTAAAGCTGAGTTCAGTACTTTAGTGCCAAAGAACAAGTGATGGTTTGCTCATTGACAACACTCTTGAGATATGTTTCTAGTCAACTAGTGGACAAGTTCCGCGTTATAGCCAATTCAAGCCACAGATAATTCACAATCAGTGGTTTCTAGAACCTCGTTCAAATTTTCAGTGTGACTTGATTAACCTAAGCAATGAGAATATGAATGTTTATTAAATTGATTTTATTGTTCATTATCATAAGCAATAAAGGAAAGGTTAATGAAAACATAAAAAATCCCACCACATTTGGCATGGTCTTTATGCATGGATATGGGATGTTGATTTAATGAAATACACTAATTATTGACACATAAAACATATCATCATCCATATTAATAAATTTAGGAATTGAAGTTACATTAAATCATTATTCTTTGAGCTTAATCACTGTCTTATGTTCTTATGCTTACTTGGAGCTCAATGTCAGTAAATCAAAAAGTTCAGTAGAGATCCAAACTTGATTGTTGTCAAAGGGATTTAAAATAAGTTCACCAAAAGGGGTTAAGCAAAATCCTCCTCTTGCTATTGAAGGGTCATCGCTAATGGGGAAACCATCACTAATAAACGTGAGCATAAAAAAAAACTAATAAAGCTAGAAGAAGTATTGTCAATTAAGCAAGTAATTTTCAAGTAACTGTTAATGTAAACAGACTATTGTTGCAGAAGTGCACCAAGTTAGTGAATGCCTTGGAAGACACTCATGTGACTGAGGGCAAAATTACTTCCCCTCTAGTTAAAGAATAATGTTGAGAATTAGACACATTGGAGCCATTTCCATAGACTCAAATAAATAAATTCTTTCATAATGCATATTTCAATACATATCGAACATGGTTTTTTTTTAAGTTTGTTTTAAACTTCTCAAAGCAAACCAAGGAAGTAGCATCACTTGTGCCTATGATGAATTCAAATGATGGTGGGCAAGAGTTCCCTAAGATCATTCAACCTAAGAAGCTATAAAAAAATGTCAATGAGCTATCTAAAACTGTGGATATGATAAGAACTACTGTTTTCAATGATGTGGAAGATGCAAGAGATAGCATGCTTGTTGATGTTATCAAAGAGAAAACTCTTAAAGAGCCATAGTCTAGCAGAGTATTTAGTGAGAATAAAGTTTAATAATAAAAGAATGATAAATATGTTATTGAGGCCAAACACTTGACTTGAACAGTGATAGGGCCTAACAAGGTCGTAAATGATAAAGGAGAATATATTAATTATGGGAACAAACATGATGAGGTCTAGGAGATGGCCTAATATGATTGAGATGAGTGGCTTTTGACAAAAAATAATTTGAGCCTCAAGAACTTGAGGAATATGAGGCAACTATCTCAGCCATAAAGTAGACTAAAAAGAAATCAATGATGGTTATCAATAAAGTAAGATACTAAGAGATATCTAGAAAAATAGATTCATTAATGAATACAACAATGAGTTTAGAATTTAGCTTAAAATTTGAGAAGACTAACCTCAATAATGAAATAGATACATTAATGTCGATTGAATAGAGTGCTGTCAGGCATGATGTTTTTTGGTGAATTAAATGGAGGTCGCCTCGATCAAAAAAAAAAAGGAATTTGTTAGTCTTTATTCTTCTATAGAGCTATATGTAAACTTCGTTAAAGATATTCACCGAGAAACTAATTGGCTAAGGACAGAAGTCAACATGTTAAGTAAGTCTTCAGCGAATTTGACAGTGATTCAATTTGTAATAGGGCCAGATCCTTCTTCAACATTTGAAATCAGGCAATCTCCCATACAGAATTGTGCTTGACACCATGTTCTAGTCTTCTTTCTTTAGGTTGAGCTTTCATATTATTAGTGTAAATAATCTTCAAACTCTGGACACGACTCTTGAAGCAGTTCTAACCTTTAATATATTCAAGGAAGAAAATAACGGCTCTAATGTTATACTTTAATATTCTCTTTTTTCTTAACATGATATATTTTAATTTCTGGTTTCAATGGAGTTAAGGTTTCCTACTTTGGATTTGCATGCGCACGAAAATTTTAAGAATACGAACGTTGTATGCTGAAGTTGAATTTCAAAGCATAGTCTTCATATGAATTGCTGTTAGCAACAAGTTTTCAATCTTAAGGTCAGCCCTTCATTAGAAAGTTGTTCCTATACTGAGGGGTCTTATCTCTTCCTTGTGTGGTTCACTTTCCAAAGGCAAAATCTTAATTATTATGTTATCAACTGGACAGATTTCTATTGCTCAATTTTTATTAAATTCCAAAAAAAAATTAAAAATGCCAGAAGTTATGAAACTCACTAGAACACTTCTAAATATATTGAGTTAACAATAACCAAAGTTTAAAGACAGAAAAATTGGTATATTTTCTACGCTACCTCCTAGTCAAAATTAGGGTTTCTCACATTTTGGATTGTCTTAAGTTAGCCGAACCTAATTGTGCTCATACCACTAAACATGCTTATTATCCAACTCAATCAAAGCATTGAAACTCTTTCTACTTCAAATCCTAATTGGCCGATTTCCAGTTGGCCAACCCCATGCCGAACTACTAAGTTCTACAGCTTAGAATTGAGAATCAAGGCAAGCTCTTCGATAATATTTTTCTGCCTGACTTTGATAATAAGAAATTCTGTAGGTTTTTCAAGTTGATTCACAACTAGAAGATTTTCTTATCCGGTTTCAAACTTTTAATCCCGGTGAATATGGATGCACACTCACAAAGTTGTCCATACTAAAAAAATAGACATGAAAACCCTTCAAAACACCCCAAAAAAGCACATTAAAAAAATTTATTATTGATGATCACCTCTGCTCCAGCAGCTAAATCGCATACTTCTTGTAGAGATGAGCTGGAAAAGAGCATGCTTTGAACCACTGTAGGTTTTCCAACAGTCAGTGTTCCTGTCTTATCAAATAAAATAGCTTTCACCTGTAAAAAAAAAAATATGTTGATAAGCTATTTAAACGGAAGGCCTCTGAAATTTTCCAAATGATGAGTACTGCCTTATGTGCTTTCTCCAGAGCACTTCCACCCTTTATCAGGACACCTTGAGAAGCCCCTTTGCCAGTGGCAACCATCACGGCAGTTGGAGTTGCCAGACCCAGAGCACATGGACAAGCAACCACAAGTACGGATATTCCAAACTGTAGAGCCAACTCAAACTCATCCATTCCGTCTGGGATCCAAGTCCTTGGATAAAGATGGGCTACCCCAGGAATGAACCAGCCAAGCCAAGCAAGTAATGCCACCACAATAACCTGAATAGAGTTTTATTTAAAAATAGATTACCATGTACATCTATCATTTGCTATGATAATGTATGATACATTGGAAGCTGTAAAACCAAACAAAAAAGATAACATTATGCGTAGCATTTCTGAATGTTATGCAAGAAACTTTATCCAATCTAAGATTATAATTTACATAGGGTTTTGAGGATGCAAATTAAAGCTCTATTAAAAGAATTTAGAATAGAAAACACAAGTATTTTGAGTGATCTGAGACCTATTGGATTACAATTCACAGACTAGGCACTTAGTTGGTAACTGAAACAAGCAATCCAAAAACAATCTCTCTGTGGAGAATAATTTGCTCTTCATAAGCTCTAGGGTGGCAATGCTGCTTAAGAAAAAAGTTGAATAAAATGAAAGAACATCTTTTTGTCATCTTCATTATAAACAATAATTTCCAGCACTTGTTTTATGACATAGAAAATGAAGCAAAATTATTAAAACAAACTCTGAAGTTAGAGCAGAATAACCATTGTCTCCTATGTGATGTTAACTTCAACTTTTATAAACCAGAATAAGGTAAATGAATTTTGGGAAGAAAAAAAAAAGAAAGGGTTACAATTCCAACATTAGAGTTTGATTTCTATTAAGAAATTGCATTCGAATGTTGAGTTCTAATTATAATACTGGAGCATATTTAAAGACCAATATGCTACCCAAACTTGAACCAACAATTTTTAGCTAAACGCCAAAACACAAAAAAAAAACAATGTACATACTGCAGGAACGAAAAATCTAGAAATTTTGTCGGCTAGTTTCTGGACAGGTGCCTTTGAGAGTTGTGCCGCTTCCACTAGCTGAACCATTTGACACAAAGCAGTCTCCGATCCCACATGAGTGGCCTTTACTAGTATGCATCCATTCCCATTCACAGTTCCACCAATAACCTGCATATAATGTTTTACAATAAAAATTAATTAGCACGAGAGGAAGGCAAGTAACCACACAACTTAAGAAAAAGTTAGAATGAAACCTTGTCTCCAACACCTTTAACAATAGGCCTTGCCTCTCCGGTCATCATGCTCTCATTCACATAACTCTGACCACTAATGACAATTCCATCAACTGGTACTTTAGCTCCTGGAATGATCTTAATCACATCATTTCTATGAAGTAATTGAGTACTAATCTCAGTCTCTGCAATGGCATTATCTCCTCCATCAAAGATTACCAAAGAAGCTGTTGCAGGAGCAAGGTCTGCAAGATTTGCCAAGGCTGCTGATGTTTTCCCTTTTGCAATTACCTCCAAATATTTACCCAGAAGAATGAAAGATATTAACATTGTGCTAGTTTCAAAAAATTCTTGTCCTTCAAATGATTTCGATGTTAGTGATTTTAACACAACATATACAGAGTAAAAGTAAGCAGTATTTGTTCCCATCGCTACCAGAACATCCATGTTAGAGGAACCTTGTCTCAATGCATGATAAGATCCAAGGTAGAACCTAAATCCATATCATAAAAAGAAAAAGTTAGGAAGAAAAAAACTAGGTCAATGCAAGGGATGCAGATTTGTCTAATATCACAGTAAATATGATGTCTATGTCAAACATCGATTCTAGACTCAGCATCATATAAATTAGTTTATAGAAACTACAGTACTAGTCAAAATTAAGCATCAATTAATTAATATTAAAAAAATTATGAAAAAACAATTACTTTAAAATAAAAGTGTGAAAAAAAAAACTTGAAAACCCATCACGAGGTGAACCGTACTTGAAAACAATTCATTAATCAAGTTAAATCAAGCTACCTTCAGTTTAAGAAAAATACCTCCACCCAATTACAAACTGCACAGGAGAACAAAAGAACCATCTCAGCAGCATTCCGATGGTTAGATTATTGAGTATCTTTCTATTTAACCAATCCCCATAAGGAGGAAGCATAGGAAGCACCATAGAGAATACAAATACAGGAAAAGAGAACAGACAACTCCAAAGAAACTGGTTCCTAGAGACTCGAACCTGATGTTGTCGCTCCATTTCTCGAGGTTTTGGAGGAGAATATAAGCTTACACGAAATAAACCAGGGCTGTGGCCGGCATCTTCAATGCACTGCATAATTGATCTTGGACCTGTAAGATCTGGATCATATGTAACAGTTACTTTCTGTTTTAGTGCATCCAATTCTACATGATTTACACCTTTAGCAGCTTCAAGCGATGATTGAACCAGGACAGCATTATTTTCCAAATGAATGCCTTCAACTTTAAGATACAGTTTGTTCGCGTCATTCCCGGAGCTAATGAGAGTTGCCCCAAAACCAGCATCTTCAATAGCTTCTATTAAGCGATCTGGATTGGTTAGGTCGGGATCAAAGTGAACCTTTGCCTCTTCAAGTGCAAGCCCAACAACAGCTTTTTTTACTCCATCAACAACAAGCAAAGATCGTTCAACAGATTCAGAGCAGCTGGTGCATGCCATTCCTTTAATTCGAAGGCAACATACTGAAATATTCTGATCTTGAAATTCATAAACATGGTAGCCCATATCTTCTATGACTTCCTTGATCATTTTAGCCTGACGACATGGCATAGATAAAAGAATTGCAAATTCTCATATTCAGAAAGATAACAATGGTTACAAGAGTAACAGCATAAATATGTTACACCCCACAGCACACCCAAAACAGTTTCCCCGTCACCCCCCAGCCAACTTCTTTCTTTGATACAACTCTTTTATCTTTTCAGACTAAGAACAAGAATTCCAATAGGGCATACTTAATAGTGGAAGAAAAAAAGAGGACTTAGCGTGTTGATGAATTGTGATTGAGAGGCAAATGAAATGAAAACCATCAATAAAATGAGGACTCGGAAAATACTTTTTTTTCTGTGAGTTGTTGTGCATCTTCAGATTCTATTGTGTTTTAATTATCAAAGTGCATATGAATAGTTTGGCAAATCTATCTGCTATTATGCTGGTGAATTAACTAACGCCTGGCTTCTCTTACCCAACCCTCTCATGGATCAAGGCAAAAAAAAATGTTAAAATATGAACAATATTTCACAGTTGCTAATATGTACATAAAACTTCCAGCCACAAATAAAATCAAATATGCAAGTCATCGATTCTATGAAAAAAATATACAATCATATTTACAAAAAAATATGACTAATACCGAACAATCTAAGAACAAGTATAACATTAGGACACTATTAAAATATAAGCTATTCTTCTGTAAATATGAGCCTCCTCTACAACATTGATGAAAGTTATCTTTTATCTACAAAATAATGTGGGAGAACTTGATTGACTAACTTTTTCAGTACAAAACCCAAACTATTTTCTATACAATTGCTTTCCTTCAAAATAAGAGAAAAAATTTCACACATTTGGTAGAACTTGTGCACAATCACATGAACAAAGAGAAACAATTAGCTGAAAACTAATAGATTTACGGTATAATATAGTGAGATAATACTCTCAACAAATTGATAGGTGTCAGAAAAACCTACAAAAGTATATTTTCTAAAGTTTAAATTTTGATAAAAAAAGAATATAGTTCTGCCAAATTTGTTGATAGAAAAAAATTATAAAATAAAGATTTAATGAAGGGCATTATACAACACCAAAAAGGAAAAAAAAATTTTTTTTTATATAATATATTCCTTTTTTGTACCTCCTTAAAACAATCAAAACTATTTTTATAAAAATTTTCATTTTTATATGATCATTTTGATATGATCATTTTTAATTATAGTTTTATATATTAAATAATGTAATTATATTAGTTATTTTTTTAGCTTATCGATTACAGTCTTTATCGAAGTTTTTAATTAATATATTACTATACACAAATTTAAAATACTATAGTAAANATATATATATATATATATATTAAAGGGCGGTATTTGAAAATACCGCTCCCTATATGTGTTAGCCATCCCTGTAGAGATCGAACCCTGGTAAGAGAGAACTTACGACTGACAACACAATTATCTACCAACTTGTCACCCCGACCAGTTGGTTGGTATCCACGGTATAAAACTCCTCAGGNTATATATATATATATATATATATATTAAAGGGCGGTATTTGAAAATACCACTCCCTATATGTGCTACCCATCCCTGTAGGGATAAAACCCTGATAAGAAAGAACTTACGACTGACAACACAACTATCTACCAACTTGTCACCCCGGCCAGTTGGTTGGTATCCACGGTATAAAACTCTTCAGGTCAGGGGTTTGAATCCCCTCTGGCATTGTTGGCCTTAAAAAGATGGTACTCAAATTGTTAGGCATATTAGGGGTGACTGGAAGCTCATATAATAGCCTCTGGGGTGTGTGTGTGCGTGAGTGTACATTTACTGAATAATTTCTTTTAAATTATCTCCATTTTGTGAGCAATTGCTAGCCAAACAATGGGTAGCTAAGGTATTACTATAGGTAATCTAAGGGATCTTGGTAAAGAAAGAAGAGTAAAGAGAAAGGAAGAAGATTAAGTGTGTTTGGATTTGTTTTTGTTGCCTCCTGGGCTTGAATGATAGGAAGTCTTCGAGGTAAGATATCAATTGAGTATTTTTTGTATAAATTGAGTTTTAACCTAATAAATATATATAATTTAACTAATTTTTTCAAGATGAGCATAGTGAAACAATTCATCGTAAGACTAACCTAATAATTGAAGAGATGTATTATTACTAAAATAAGGAGCAAATCATCCATAAGTCTAATATTGTCAATTACTTAGAAGTAAAAACTATCTACTACGTATGTGCAATTAGAATTTTATTCATATTCAACATATTTTGAATTGGACAACAATGTTTAAATCATATGGAAATAAAAATTTGTTCAATATGACTTCATAATATTTTTATAAGAAAATACATAAAAAATAAAAAATGTGAAATATGCAAGATGCAATGTATTTGTGATGCATGTTAGTATAGTTGATTGTTAGAACAAAACTTCATGCTAAGCAAATATGAGTAAAAAATTTTCATTACAGCTAAAGATGGATCATCAAAATGTCAAGTTATTTTATGATAAGCAAGTAATAATGATGATGACCTACATAAGGGAAAGATAAATTTTTAACAAGATAAGCCTTAATAAGAAAATAAATGAATTCTCGACCCTTGATGTCGAAATTAGACTAATCTAGATGGTATTGAGAAGTAGTAGATAATTACAATATTGTAGTGACCATAGTTTATCAATAGATATTATGATCTTGCTACTGCCGAGTGGCTTTTGATGATTATGATAGTATTCTAGCAAAATTTTATCCAAGATTATTAAAGCCGACAGGCTCGGTGATGAATTAATGAATTAAATAGGTTAAAGCCTATACAAATATCATATGTTATTTTAAGATAAATAATACCGAGAATATGATGAAAATTAGAAATTTAAACAAACTTATATATGAAATAATCTAGTATGGTGCATTTAAGAATTTGATTATGAACAGTTGTAAATATTTCTAGAAATTTATTATACTTAATACATATCATAATATTTTCTTTACTTAAGCACTTAAAATATATTTATTTAATATTATTGTTGTACTAAACTAATTAAAACTATAAATATAAATACTCATGTTAATCCTAAATTATCATGTATGTTATTTACTTTTTATATACTTGAAGTTAATTTTAGTATAATTTATTTCATTGAGGATGGAGCTTACCAAGTTATAACTATAACCTTCAGGGAAGTGAAAGAAGTAATTTGATTAGTAGTTAGCTAAATTGTTTATCTATATATATTACTTTTGAATGCTCATTTTTTAGTGTTTATAGAAGATAGTTGTGTATGATGTGAATAAGTGTTTTTGGTAAGTAAGCCTTTGTAGATAAAAGTTTCTTTTAGAAGCTTTATATTTTATTTGATAATTATGCTATACATGCTTCCATATATTATCTGTTAATAAGTATTAAAAGAGTTGGAAGGTAAGTGTATGTTTATAGATAATTTAGAGGAACTTTTTTTTTGCCCACTTAATCTAGATGAGTACAAGTTAGGATGTGTGTTGGTAGAAGTCTTCTGTTAAGCATTTGATCGATTAAAAAGGGAGCCAATTAGAATGGGATACATTGTACTTAATGTACTAAAAATAAAAGTAGTATTATAAAATGCCAGGAAAAGAGTTTAATTATTAAGAAAGAAAATATAGTAGATACAAGATGTTTCACTCATATAGATCTATGAGGCTTCACTCACCCATTAAATTAACTCAAGTTCTTATGGCACTTGGTTAATCACCCATTTTATTCCACAAAACATAGATGTTACAAGTGGAAGGAGGCAAAAAGGGTCCTTTAATATGAAAGGGCTCTCATATTTATAGATGACAGAAGGGTCAAAGAATAAATTATAATATTAGTTTTGCTATAAAAATGGTCTTTTATGTTGTTGTGTTCTACTAAAAGTTCCTCTGTTTGAGTCCTCAGCGTGGGATAAATGTCCTCCATCTGAGTCCTCCGCCTGAGAGAAAAAGTCTTTCTCAATCCTCTGCTTAAGCAAAAAAGTACTTCGTCTGAGTCCTCCATCATGGGCAAAAGTCATTCGTCTGAGTCTTCCACCTAGAAGAAAAAAGTCCTTCGTCCGAGTCTTCCGTCGAGGAGTTGGGGGGATGTCCTTCGTTTGAGACCTTCATTGGAGGGAATAGTCCTTCGTTTGAGTCTTCTGTTGAGAGGAAAAAGACCTCCGTCAGAAGAAAAATCCTCCATTGGAGAAAAGGACTGTCAAGGGTAGCCAATTTGATGAATACATACAACAAATTATCTCGAAACTGTGCAGACCATTTTTTAGTATGCATATTAAGTTCCTTAATTTTTTTGCTCATTGATGGCAACAACTGCGATAAAAATAAGAAAATTTATAAATCAAACATATTTTGAACGCATAATTTGTTAACGGTATTACTTGTTAGGCGTTTATCACGCTTAGTCCTGGTGTCTTTGTCATTATCTACTGGATTTGTTATTCTAGTGTTTCTCTGTTGGAGGGGTCGTTGGAGGAGAAGTTTTAAGATGATGGAAAAGTCGGTCATCAGAGAAAAGTTCTCCATGGAAGAAAAGCGCTTCGTTGGAGGAAAAGTTGGTTGTCGGAGGTAAAGTTCTCCCTAGGAGGAAAAGTTGGTTGTCGGAGGTAAGGTTCTCCATCAGAAGAAAAATCCTCCGTTGGAGGAGAAATCGGTGGAGGGTAGTCAATTAGACGGGAACAAACTGTAGGTGTGATTCTGATGACGGTTCAAGTATAGTGACACTTTCAGTCCATACATGAAGCCTCAAAGTTTTTCTTTTCTTGGAGGCGAGGTTGCAATAAAAATTGAAAAATCATAGGTACAGAAAAGATATTCTTTCCTTAGCCCAAACTTTACTTAAATTTCTAACAGCTCTTTCATTGGCCTTTGATGAGTAGATGTTTTGAAAAGATATTTGTTTTAAGATAATTTAAGCATGACATTTATTCAACTCAAATTCCACCCATCGCAGAGCTTTATTATTGTTGGGTACTAGATTTTCTACACCCGTCGCAGACCTTATCCCTGTCGGGTGATAGATTTTTTTCTTACACCCCTCGCGGAAGTTGCTGTTGTGGGGTGTTAGATTTTTTCAACCCCTCGTAAAGTTTGTCGATGTCACGTATTAAAACTTTTTTTTACACCCATCGTGAAGTTTGTTGTTGCCGGGTGATTTACTTTTTTACACACCTCGCGAAGATTGTCGTTGTTGGGTGTTAGATTTTATTTGCACTCATCATGAAGCTTATCGCCGTCGGGTGATAAATTTATTTACACCCCTCGCGGAGCTTTTCGCTGCCGAGTGTTAGATTTTTTCTTCACACCTTGCAGAGCTTGTCATTACCGAGTGATAGATTTTTTTTTCACTCACCAAGGAGCTTTTCGATGCAGCATTATAGAAAATTTTGAACCAATCAAGAAGCTTGTCGATGTCGGGTGATAGATTTTTTTTGGCTCCCATCGAAGAGCNATTTGATAATTATGCTATACATGCTTCCATATTATTATCTGTTAATAAGTATTAAAAGAGTTGGAAGGTAAGCGTATGTTTATAGATAATTTAGAGGAACTTTTTTTTGCCCACTTAATCTAGATGAGTACAAGATAGGATGTGTGTTGGTGGAAGTCTTCTGTTAAGCATTTGGTCAATTAAAAAGGGAGCCAATTAGAATGAGATACATTGTACTTAATGTACTCAAAATAAAAGTAGTATTATAAAATGCCAGGAAAACAGTTTAATTATTAAGAAAGAAAATACAGTAGATACAAGATGTTTCACTCATATAGATCTATGAGGCTTCACTCACCCATTAAATTAACTCAAGTTCTTATGGCATTTGGTTAATCACTCACCAAGCTAAGATACATCTAAATCATTCATTCGGGACATTGATACTATCTCAAAATCCCTTCATAGGCCTTTATAGCTATAAACATAAAATTGATGGAGGTGACAGAGATTGGAATAAATAAGGGTGGGTGCATGGGGGAGGGTAGGTTTAACTAGATGTTACATTAACAATCAAGCACTACCATAAATGACTGTCATCATTCTCACATATGAAACCAACACCAAGTCTCATGTTTAGTGAACCACTTCCCAATTATGGTAGATTGACGCTTGTCATATGTCATTGTTTTAGATGAGACATTGAGAAAATCATGCTAATAGTGATTTGGTTTGACATAATGACTTGATAAGATACAGGTAAAGATTTACTATTAAGAGAAAGATATATATGATAATAAGGGATTCACTCAGTCATTACTATGTGACCCAAGTATCATTATGCTTGGAGAATCACTCAAGCAAGCAAGAAGACGCTAGGCCTTTCATAGCCTTAAACATGAAACTAAAGGTCTTGATTATGGATAAATGTAGGCTATGAAATAGTCGAGATAGTCAAGAGCTATCATATACGGTCATTTCATTACAAATTGATCAAAGCAAACAATCCTGATATGATAAATTGTATAGTTTTGGGCACACCTCTTTCATAGTCAATGTAAAGTAGAAACGGTACTCTCTTTTATAATTTTTGTTTTTCTAAAGAAACCAATCTTGCCTGCAATTAAAAACTAGTTCAAACCTTTCCGAAAATTTTTTTTGCATCCAAGTTATTTCTTAAAATATAACAAAACATCTGCATAGTATAATAACTTAAGGAAGACATTGTCCACAAAAAAATAAACCAAGAAAAAAACAAGCTAGCTGCTTAAACCATCCAAAACTTAGAACAAAAAGAAAAGTAACCTACATGCATATTTTAAAGTCATTATTTCAATGTCCATGGTTTGGTCACATCAAACCACCACCATCCAGCTATAAACTAGATTTTTGGATTAAACTTATGAAAACAAAGACAGAGCTAGACTTAAAAAGATTTGGGCATATCATAAAAAAATGATCTTAATCTATTAGAAAAACAGTTGGTCTGCTTAAACCATTCAGAATTAATAAACAAAAGAAAAAAGACCTACTTGCATATTTTAAAATCATTATTTCAATTTTTACTTTAAGAAATCCATTTTCTATATTTAGCAATAACAATACCTAAGCTATGAATTGCACAGTTAAGGCAAGAGCAAGTTTTAGTGTTGGATTCAAATCTATCTGGTAGATAGTGCCCAATGATTAGAGTGTTGGACAGAGGAGAGAGAGAGAGAAAGAGGAAGACTTGCACCCTAAAGGAGAATCGTGGTGTTCCAGGGCTCGTGGACCCATTTTATTCCACAAAACATAGATGTTACAAGTGAAAGGAGGCAAAAAGGGTCCTTTAATATGAAAGGGCTCTCATATTTATTGATGACAGAAGGGTCAAAGAATAATTTATAATATTAGTCTTGCTATAAAAAATGGTAGTATAAGATATTTTAGTCTTTTATATTGTTGAGTTCTACTAAAAGTTCCTTTGTCTGAGTCCTCAACGTGGGGTAAATGTCCTCCATCTGAGTCCTCCGCCTGAGAGAAAAAGTCTTTCTCAATCCTCCGCTTAAGCAAAAAAGTACTTCGTCTAAGTCCTCCATCATGGGCAAAAGTCATTCGTCTAAGTCTTCCACCCAGAAGAAAAAAGTCCTTCGTCCGAGTCTTCCGTCGAGGAGTTGGGGGGGATGTCCTTCGTTTGAGACCTTCATTGGAGGGAATAGTCCTTCGTCTGAGTCTTCTGTTGAGGGGAAAAAGACCTCCGTCAAAAGAAAAATCCTCCATTGGAGAAAAGGACGGTCAAGGGTAGCCAATTTGATGAATACATACAACAAATTATCTCGAAACTGTGCAAACCATTTCTTAGTATGCATATTAAGTTCCTTAATTTTTTTGCTCATTGATGGCAACAACTGCAATAAAAATAAGAAAATTTATAAATCAAACATATTTTGAACGCATAATTTGTTAACGGTATTCCTTGTTAGGCGTTTTTCACGCTTAGTCCTGGTGTCTTTGTCATTATCTACTGGATTTGTTATTCTAGTGTTTCTATGTTGGAGGGGTCGTTGGAGGAGAAGTTTTAAGATGATGGAAAAGTCGGTCATCAGAGAAAAAGTTCTCCATGGAAGAAAAGCGCTCCGTTGGAAGAAAATTCGGTTGTCGGAGGTAAAGTTCTCCGTAGGAGGAAAAGTTGGTTGTCAGAGGTAAGGTTCTCCATCAGAAGAAAAATCCTCCGTTGGAGGAGAAATCGGTGGAGAGTAGTCAATTAGACGGGAACAAATTGTAGGTGTGATTCTGATGACAGTTCAAGTCTAGTGACACTTTCAGTCCATACATGAAGCCTCAAAGTTTTTCTTTTTATGGAGGCGAGGTTGCAATAAAAATTGAAAAATCATAGGTACAGAAAAGATATTCTTTCCTTAGCCCAAGCTTTACTTAAATTTCTAACAGCTCTTTCATTGGCCTTTAATGAGTAGATGTTTTGAAAATATATTTGTTTTAAGATAATTTAAGCATGACATTTATTCAACTCAAATTCCACTCATCGCAGAGCTTTATTATTGTCGGGTACTAGATTTTCTACACCCGTCGCAGACCTTATCCCTGTCGGGTGATAGATTTTTTTCTTACACCCCTCGCGGAACTTTCCGTTGTGGGGTGTTAGATTTTTTAAACCCCTCGTAAAGTTTGTCGGTGTCACGTACTAAAACTTTTTTTTACACTCATCGTGAAGTTTATCGCTGCCGGGTGATTTACTTTTTTACACACCTCGCGAAGATTGTCATTGTCAGGTGTTAGATTTTATTTGCAGTCATCATGAAGCTTATCGCTGTCGGGTGATAAATTTATTTACACCCCTCGCGGAGCTTGTCGCTGCCAAATGTTAGAGTTTTTCTTCACACTTTGCAGAGCTTGTCATTACCGAGTGATAGATTTTTTTTTCACTCACCAAGGAGCTTTTTAATGCAGCATTATAGAAAATTTTAAACCAATCGAGGAGCTTGTCGATGTCGGGTGAAAGATTTTTTTTTGCTCCCATCGAAGAGCTCGTTACTGTCGGGTGATAGATTTTTTACACCCCTCACGGAGCTTGTCGCTGCAGCGTGTTAGATTTTTTTTTGCACCACTTGTGGAGCTTGTCGCTGCCGAGTAAATAATTATCTATGAGCCTTTTTTACCGATCAAATGTTTGTGAAGTCATTGTCGGTTGTTTGTTGCCCGGGTTCGATTTTTGTAAGTTATGAGTCATCACTGAAAAATTTAAACTTATTGATCTCATCGAGTTTTAATCTTTNGAAGAGCTCGTTACTGTCGGGTGATAGATTTTTTGCACGCCTCATGGAGCTTGTCGCTGCAGTGTGTTCGATTTTTTTTTTTTGCACCACTTGTGGAGCTTGTCGTTGCCGAGTAAATAATCATCTATGAGCCATTTTTACCGATCGAATGTTTGTGAAGTCATTGTCAGTTGTTTGTTGCCCGGGTTCGATTTTCTTAAGTATTGAGTCATCACCGAAAAATTTAAACTTCTTGATCTCATCAAGTTTTAATCTTTGTCGGTTCTGAAGTGGCCGGCCAGAGCAGCAAGGTGGTCAGATGGCGAATCCGACGGACGGCGAGTCGGTAGGCTGACAAATAAAACAACAAAACTTATGATTAGATAGACAAAGAATATGGTGGTATGCACTCAAAAAAACAATTTATATTTGTATATTTAAGAAAACATAACAATTAAGTAGCAAGTAAATCATATCGGATTTCTATTAACGTTTGTCAGACCATCGGTTTGAACAAAATAAAACCCTAAATTCAGAGAAAAATTTACATCCGGAGTCCGGACGCAGTCCTGCCTACGGACTTCCAATAATATATTGTCATGTGGAAGTTATTGTGGGGATTATTATGGCATTATTGGAGTTAATATTGCAAGAGGTTATTGCAGGGGATTATTGTGGCATTATTGAAGTTAATGCCCCAATAACCATCTCAATAACCTTCGTGGATCCACTATAATAACCTCCGCGGTTCCACTACAATAACCTTCGTAGTTTCACTTTATTATTTGTTTAGGTGGGCCCGATATAATACATATGGTGGAATATTACTGTAGTCCGCACGCAGAGCTGCGTCCGCACTCTGGATGTAATATTTTCTCCAAATTCATGTGTCTCGTACAGGTGCTTCTCGCCAGCAAAGAAGAGTTGATAAGTTATCTCTCTCCACGGTTTCAGTTAGAAGAGAAGCTACTACGTTGTCGGCTTCCCCGTGGCTGTCGGCTGGCTGAAAGCGGTCGGAGTAGAGAGATCCGACTCGTGACAGAAGGAATGGTTGGGGCTCGGTCCGTAAAAATTGATTGTGTGGGGATATATCTGGCCCACGACGTATAACATTGGGGGCCGACCTTTTTTATTTTTTTGACATATGCTTTACATTCCAAATTCTTCAAAGAAATTTGAGGATTTTGGAGGAGCCACATGTCCACTTCCTTTGGCACCTTCAAAAATGGTTTCAGCGGCTGCCTTGCTTTCAACATAGCTGATCCAAGAGGACAAGGATGATCCATTGACTATACTGCAGGTTCAAACATTTCAAGCTTTTGCATACAAACTCTTCTTAGTGACTTTTCTAACGCCAAAGCCACCGCAATTGCTTCCAACTTGTTTTATCGCTAATAGGTTTTTTAACAAAATTGCTCACCGGTGAATTATTTGCTTTAGGTGGATGAGCAGTCTCTGGACCTCCAATGATTGTTCACTTAATTTTGTTCCAACATATGGGCAACCTTAAGATCCTCAAGACCATTAGCAGTCTCTTGTAATGATGCTTCCGTAACTGATAAAGAAGGTAACATGGTATCTACTATCATGCTTTTAGCAACTTCTTTAGACAACATTTGCCTATATATTTCAACAGCTCTTGAAGCATACTTTGCCTCAATTTTACCACTAGTTGTTCATCCATGTTGCTTAAAGAAGACGTGCATGTTTGTTGCTGCCGAAAGCCATCATTCTAAGCTGCGCAGGATTCCATGAATCCAAATAAGTTGACATCCAAAAATAATGGGCGCCGATCGATGGAAATAGCGGTCGGTCGACCAAGGGGTGGTCGACCGCTAAGTGATGGTCAGTCGGCGGGGTGGTAGACCGTCGTTCGGTCATCCGGTGAGGCTCCCGTGGGGTGAAGACATCCACGTGATGGTGACAGGATACGACCGGTAAATTCACGCTTCAGCGACTGGCTCATCATTTATTTTTCAAAACTACCTCCCTGTTCCACCACTTGTTCATGGTTCAAGATGTGTACTTGTTGGTCAGAGGAGTGATTCTGAGCAATGGGCCTTTGTGCGACAGAGAAATGCGAAATGCCTTTGAGAATGTGTCGGGCATAGATATGCTGCATGGGATGACGCGCGGCAGATAGGGATATCTGAGGGCGGCTGGCGAAGTGGCGGCCAAATGAGGTGAGACAACAACTGCAGGAGAAAGGCCGGTCGGTTGGGCGGCCGGTGCAGGAGAACTTTGCTCGGTAGAAAAAATCGGTCAGGAGACAGTCGGTATAGGGGAATTTAATGCGCGATAGAATGAAAAATTGCAGGAGGGCGGCTCCAGTGCGAAGGAGGCACCCAGATTGGCGTCGATCGGTGGGCAGAATGTTCATTGTTTTGATTGGAGAAATTGAAACAGACCTTCTCCAGCTCGTCTCTCCGCTAGACATCTTTGCCGATGGGAGTATTGCTCTCGGGTCAGAGGTTCTGTGTTTCAGAATTGAAGATCATTTTGGTGGGGTCAATAGGTTGGGATTTGCATACGGGAATAGCGTTGGAGATCTTTAGATATGAGAACAGAGAGTATGCCTGGATATGTGGGAGAATAACTAATTAATGTGCAAAATCGCCGGTAGCGTTCTGGATTATTTTTCTCAAATGACATGAATTGCGCTCATGTTAGATTCAAATATGTCAGGTGATCGTGCCCAAAAAGATTGAGAGAGAGACAGGAAGTGGAACACTTTCTCCCTAAGGGTAAATCGGGCTGTTACGAAGCTCGTGGACCATTTTACTTCACAGAACATAAATGTTACAAGTGGAAGGAATCAAAAGGGTTCTTTTAAATGAAAGGACCCTCCTATTTATAGAGGACGGGAGGACCAAAAAATAAATTATAATATTACTTTACATTTAAAAGAGTAGTACATAATATTTTAGTTTTTTGTATTGTTGTGTTCTGCTAGAAAGTCCTCCATCTGAGTCCTTCGCTTGGGGGAAAACTCCTTTGTTGTCTGAGTCCTTCGTAGAGGGAAAAATCCTTCGTTTGAGTCTTCTGTCTGGAAAATAAGTCCTCTGTTGGAAGAAAAATTTTCCGTCGGAGGAAAAGTTGGCTGAGAGACTTTAAAGCCTCATAATTGTAGCATCAATATTATCTCCACGATAAAAATTTTCAGGAGTAAAATAAAGTCCCGATCCCATTGTAGGATTATAAAGCCTCATTAAACATGCAAATAACATAAGTTCACTCTCATCGAGCAATTGGATCAAAATTATCTAAAAAAAGATCTCTATTTTGTGAAAGAACAATGCCAAATAAAGTATTATGAGTTTTTCAATACAACTATGGTTTTAAATCAGAAAGATGAACGTCAAATATGATATTTAGACTTACATTGACAATTTCAGGCTTATATTCAATTACGGCTTGTCCTTGAAGTGGCGAAACCATGATGTTTTCAACGCCTTCCTTGGCTCCCAGTACTGATTCTATTGAAACTGCACATGAAGCACAAGACATGCCCCCAATTTTCAGCACGACCTTTCTGGTTTTGAAACCATCAATCTGAGCAGACTGAGCTATATTAATAGTCGCGTTCTCTGAAGGTTGCAGGAGTGGCTCTATGAGACTACCTTTTCCACTTAAATCCATTTCTTCTCTCAATCTTTTCAAGCAAAAAGGATGAAATGAAACAATAAGTAATCGAATAAAAATTTAATCCAAAAAGCCAAGCAGACACTAAACAGAGAAAAAAAATTAATGGCATACAAAGATAAAAGACCATATTTGAAAAAAAAAAACCATATATTTTCAAAAACAGTAACGCAAAAGGCATTTTAGTTCTGGATTGAAACATTAATCAGACCAATAGGAAGAGATTTATATCGAATAGAATGTAATTTTCAAGGATGCTCTAATTCAGTTGCAATTTTTACATAGCAGATGACCATATGCCCTGTAGCAAAAAAACTATCAACAAAAATAAGAAGAAATTCTTATGGCAAGCAAAGGTAAACTTTAGAATCTGCGATCCGACAGCTGCCGCAAATCCCAAAGGAGCAAACAAAATAAGAAGGCCGGCTCAAAACTCACCCGAGTCCTGATCCTCGAACTTACCAATACTTGGAACTTCTATTGTCGGCTGTGATTCGAAATCTGAAATACGACTAGGGTTTTCTGACCAATTAAGAAGTACAGTAGCTAGGTTTGGCACCATAAGCTGGAGTTCAAAAAGAAGAAAAGTTGGGAGAAAGAAGAGGACGATGATGAGGACACGAATCACACGATCGCCTTTGTTTGTTCGTGGTCGCACCAATAAGCCGTTCTTTTTTAAGTGCGCGCCTTCTTTTCTTTTTCTTATCTTTTATAACTTTTTTTAAATTTGAAAGTCCAACGTCTCCTGCACGGACCAAGCGCTGAATCTATGCGGGAATCATTGCTTGCCGTTCGATGACCGACATACGTTTCGATGTGGACGCTGCTATGCGAGTAATCGCACGTCTGCCATGGGNTTCTTTTCTTTTTCTTATCTTTTATAACTTTTTTTAAATTTGAAAGTCCAACGTCTCCTGCACGGACCAAGCCCTGAATCTATGCGGGAATCATTGCCTGCCGTTCGATGAGCGACGAACGTTTCGATGAGGACGCTGCTATGCGAGTAATCGCACGTCTGCCGTGGGTTATCGACCGAGTTCCGGATTGAAACAAAACGAAATGTGGGAGACAGTTATTTTTTCTTATAATATCGAGTTCCAAAAATACAATGAGTATTACAAATTTGATTTTATTTTTTAAACATTTTATCAACTCGAAAATGCGGCATTAATTGAAAAAGTAAGGCGTATGTTGGCAAGGTTTTTAAATGCAACTGGTTTGAAGATTACTTTATTAATATCAACACGTTAAAAACAATTTTAAAAGGGCGAAGTTTTATAATTGATGTTTAAAAAACAAGCATATATTATGATGATTAATATGTATTTTAGATATAAGCAAAAGATTATTTATATTTAAGTTAAAATTTGCTATATGTATACATACAACATTTATATTTATATTTATATTTATATATGAAAGATTAGGTGTTAGATATGTAAATATATAATAATTGTAATGTAAATTTTTTCAGAGAATATGTTGAATCCACATATTTGTACAATATCTTAAATTTGCATCAGCCTGATCAAAAGCATGGTTAGATGATTATATTATTATTGTCATTGTTCATAACTGCCCAAGATAAAAGGCTCGCCTTATTATAGAAAATGAGTTAAATATTTTTATANCTGCCATGGTTTATCGACCGAGTCCCGGATTGAAACAAAACGAAATGTGGGAGACAGTTATTTTTTCTTAGAAAAAATACAATGAATATTACAAATTTGATTTTAATTTTTAAACATTTTATCAACTCGAAAATGCGGCATTAATTGGAAAAGTAAGGCGTATGTTGGCAAGATTTTTAAATGCAACTGGCTTGAAGATTAATTTATTAATATCAAAACGTTAAAAACAATTTTAAAAGGGCGAAGTTTTATAATTGATGTTTAAAAAACAAGCATATATTATGATGATTAACACATAATATGAATTTTAGGTATAAGCAAAAGATTATTTATATTTAAGTTAAAATTTTCTTTTATATGTTAGTTTATAATTAAAGCATTTATATATATATACAACATTTATATTTATATTTATATATGAATGTTTATGAATGTTTAGGAGTTAGATATGTAAATATATAATAATTGTAACATGTATGTAATTTTTCAGTGAAAATGCTTAATCCACATATTTGTACAATATCTTAAATTTGCATGAGCATGATCAAAAGCATGGTAAGATGATTATATTATTATTGTCATTGTTGATAACTGTCCAAGATAAAAGGCTTGCCTTATTATAGAAAATGAGTTAAATAATTTTATCAAATTTATATTATTTATTTGAATCAATATAATTATTTAGGTTAATTAATAATTAAAATTTTGAAGCAATGATTCAAATCAAGGGTTGACATAGAATTACATAAGTAGTGGTACAATAAAAAAGTCCATAAAACAGGAAAATGCCCGTGAAACGATGTAAATACATCATAAGATAAATATCTAGTGAAATATATACATAAAACACTAATGCATCTGCTTACGTCTGCATGGTACGGCATATGTCCTTAACATGTAGAAATATAGGGCTCAAAGAGGACACACTGTAGTTGATGATCTACTATACACCTTCTTAAGTAGCAGCTCCTATGCTCACACCAGTGACATCTAATACCTCATGTAACGTATCTACCTGGTTAGATTGTGTGTCATGATGAGACTGTGACTAATTAATGTTGATGGCGTCCAATAATAATATGTATACTATGGAACAAACTGAGCATAACCAATTGTCATATTGAATGGTATATATAGAGAGAAGAACAACAGAGTATGTGGCCATACGGAGCTCAAATCAATTGATAGCCACTGTGATGGCATGCTTGGATATGTAGCTGGTAATGGACTAGTCTAAGTAAATGGTCAAGGGTCCTGAGCCCTAGGTCGAGAGACTAGCACATTAGTGTCATATTGTGCATAATGATGTATAATTCTATCATCAGTAATGTACATGCTTTAACAAATTTCACTATATAGTTCCTCGAAGAAATTCCCTACCCGCTTATCCTTGCTAAAGAATGGCTAGGGTATTTTCTAAAGCCCCATAAAATAATGATGTTAAGAATAAAATAATATTTATGTTTATATCTATAACATACAAGCAATAAAGAAGTAGAAAAGCATTATCATAGCAATACACACTTTTCTGAAGCTTTAGGATAGTAAACCAAGAGTGGAGTTGTATGTGTCTTCAACAATTAAATAGAGACTTGATTTGTACTAATGAAGGTAATAAGCTATATGTCACCATACTCCTTATACTAATTGGCCCAAATGATATGGTAATGTTGACTATTAAAGAACGCAAAATGGTATGATGAAAGTTGGCCCATTTCACATCAGCCCTCCCCTACCATCAACTAGTCAAAAATTTGGCTATACTGAGTCCATATAAGTGCAATGAAGAACACTGAACTGCCTCGTCACATGATCTAAAGGTGTCTCTCAATTCAATGCCAACAAATGAGGGGAACCAAGGCTTTCCAATTTGCACCCATATAGTGCAACATTTGGCTACCTGAAGCATAATCTGCATGTTATATGCCTTCCATATAACCTATAAGTATATAATTTTAGTCACTAACTTTTTTTTCATCAAAGATATGAAATAATCATATAATGGTAGGAAATTAGCACTTGATGATGATATCCACGTCTAGGTGCAACCACACACTAGGGGCTCACGCAAGTGCATGTGTCGTATCAGTAATATCAAATTTTAGTTTCTAGAATGTTGATCCCAAAGGGAGCAAGGGAATTAGACTTAGAAAAAGTTCTAGCTTGCTGATTTTGTTTCTCGCCTGGAATAGTTAAAATTGTTTAAGCTTAATAATCTGACCTATTGTGTCACAACAAACAACAAATTTAAATCCTACACAACTAGTCCTACTTAACGTGACTTTGATTGATGATATAAAGTTCTTAAAATACTCTCCCTTGTAATGATGTAAGTGGATTACATAAAATGTAAAGTGAAAATTAGAAAAGTCTAGTGACAAATAGGAGCAACACTCTTCTTTACCCTCTCCCGAGTGCATAAGGAAGATTAGATAAAACGACTTTAAATCCTTAAATCTCATAATTAACCTATCAAAGGATATTTCGCTAACATTTGCATCTCCAAACAAGGCATATAAACCTAGACCCCAAATTTCAATGTGACTAACCTAGTTGATTATACCATAGCTTTCCCGAGTCATTATGGTTCACAACACATTTTAACATTTTACTTGGCCAAATGAAAGTAAATGAAGATCTGAAGGTTAATCATCACAATTAAAAATTAAAATTAATTTAAAAGTACTGTCCATATCCTATACATTCTACTTAATCATCACAAGGGAAGGCTAAAAAATTTACTCAAGAAGCATGAGAAAAAGACCACACTGATTTATTGAAATAAGAGAAATCTGCGATCCAATGTTTACAAATGAAATACAATAATAAAGACTTACAATACTTATCTTCCTCTTCTTTACAATGACCTAAAGATGCCCAATCAATGCTCCTCCTAACACCTGGGTTCTTGCTGTTGAATACCCTTGATATCTTCCACATTAAGAGAATAAGAAGAAACTCTATAGAAAACTAAACCCACAAATGACCAACACTCACCAATCTTAAGTCCTACTTGTGTCAATCCTACCCAAATGTCACTCATCTCATAATTCCCTGATACTATAGACTCCATCACTCAGCACGAAAATCAGTCCACTTCCTCGTCAACAACTCCATACGACAGGCTTTCTAAACTGCTAAAACTACTCCAGGTAGTTAGTGGCGCCTAGGCGCCAACCTCTATGTATGCTGAAGAAGGTATGGGCGTCTAAGCGCCAAGTGGTTAGTGCTTAGGCGACATCCTCTCAGATTGGCGCCAAGTGGTTAGTGCTTAGGTGGAAACCTCTCGGATTGTGCTCCTTCTGCTCCAAGTCCCTTTTACGTTTCCTCGCTTCCATTATCTGTTGTACCAACAAGAAAAACATAAAAATACCTTTCTATAAATTGCAATCTCATCCATAAAAATATGTAAATCATGCAGAAATACTAGCATACTTATCTTTACATCAAATCTCCCAAACTTAAAGGTTGCTTGTCCTCAAGTAATATTAAAGCTTAAATACCAATCAAATTAATTTATTGGAGTGGGTTTCATAAAAATTATCAACAATCATGCCTTAAGAGATTCATAATGATGAAATATAACTCATTAGCAAATAAGTCTAGACTAAATGTATAAGAAATCTTGCATCCAACTAAGAAAATATGAATTTATATTTACTTCAAAAAGAAATCAGTAAATGTTAAATAAGATACTTTATGTGGTAAATAGATCAAATTTAAGAACGTTCTATAAATAATTTACTAATACTTCCTAAACATCAATAAATTTAGGAATGTAGTGGAGTTAAAAACTTAAAAAGAATCTAGTGAAACCAGTTTTTCATAAGGCTTCTCCTCAAGTTTCTCCTCATTATATATATATTTTTATATCTTTTTTCTTGCTTTAGGATGAATATTTCAATCTTTAACATAACTATATGAGGATTACTATAGCTAGATAATCCTTGTAATAATTTTGAATTCCACTATCATCTCTTTAAATCAAACACTCCACATTCCTTTTCTTTTTAGTTTTTCAAAAGTTTAAGAAGTATAAATGAAAAAACAATTTTAAGGAGACTCAATTCTTATTATTATATATCTAAGTACACCCAATTTAACAAATATATGATACTTTTTGAAAATAAATATTTTAATTATTTTATTATACGCTGAATTGCAAAATTTACTTAACAAAAGTCTAACTTAATTACATAGAGTTTAAATAAGTTAACTATGTTTCTCCTTCCTCATGATTGTAATAGTTATAAAATTATTCCCCACTTTCATTAAGTTAATTAAAAATAGCAATTCAAATATACTTTACTTATGATAAATAAGTCTTAAGCTCTACATAA
This sequence comes from Phalaenopsis hybrid cultivar, assembly GCA_002079205.1. NCBI lineage: Eukaryota > Viridiplantae > Streptophyta > Magnoliopsida > Asparagales > Orchidaceae > Phalaenopsis > Phalaenopsis hybrid cultivar. The sequence goes on along the minus strand of JXCR01086136.1, from coordinate 198,124 downwards.
TCCCCCCCTCCCCAAACTAATTTTCAAACATTTTATGTAATGTACAATATGAATTTAAATAGGGAGATACAAGTACCAAACTACTTCCTACCTTGTGCATATCAACAAGATCAACAGGTATAGCTAGAAATGAACAAACATCTAATAAAAAGTAAATTAGAACTAAATAGGATACTAAATAAAATTAGCACCTGAAATTTTGAATATTTCAGTTGGAATATAAAAATTTTTTGAAATCTAGATGAGTATGAACGGCGCTATAGCGCCACTTCTTGGTGGTATAGTGCTATTCATCAGGCTATGCAGGGCGCTAAAGCACCACTACCCAACGCTATAGCGATGAACTAACCCTTCAGTCATTTTAAGTGCCTGGACCCACTAATTTTGCCATTTTTACCCTTGGTTCATCTCCTTCCTCCATATTTCACATTTTGCTCCCATAGGGTTTTAATTTGTGCTTGATTGGCTTAAGGATAAACTGCTAAACTTGGGATTTCTCCATCTCTAGGAAAGATTTTCACCCTAACTTTTAAAAAATTTGATTTGATAATGAATTTCACCCACATTGTGCATTAGGCCAAAAATTAAAAAAATTGATGAAAATAGTGTGAAATCCATAATTGAATGTTTATTTATGTTTAGATTGTATTTTTTAGGAGCTTTTTGAAGTTGAGTTTGTGATTTTTGGAATTTATCTTGAAATTTTTATAGATTACATGGCTCCTAGAATGAAGAGAGGTAAGGAAAAGGCAACTTTTGATTTTGATAACTTTGCCAGTGCAAGGGCACTGCATAGATATCCTGATCTGCAATCAAAGAAGTTGATTGTAGAACACAATTTTCTACGTCCTTGTGGTACTATTGAATATTTGATTATATAGTGATAGTGGGAACACTTTTATTATTTCACCATCGTATCTGTGATTTTTGTTGTTCGAGAATTCGATGCTAACTTTCCCGATGAATGAGATGATTTGGTTTATGTGTGTGGGTCGTATGTGGATATTAGTTATGTTCGGATTAACCACATATACCAACTGCACAGTGTTCCTACCTGGTTCTTTTCTGAGTTCCATCCTACTGACGATGAATTAGATGAGATTATGGGATTTTTGATTGATTGAAATGGAGTTTGGAAGAGTAAGAATGGGCGACGGGTGAACTTTTCTTTTTCAAAACTTAATGTTCATTTTCGAGCATAACACTATTTCATCTCTGGTAGATTATTGCCTACCAACCTTTTTGGTGAGGTAACCCATTAAAGAGCTACTTTAAGCTATTGTATTTAGATGAAGAAACCTTTTGACATTGACTCCCTCATTTAAACCAACATGTGTTTGCTCAAGAGAGGAACTACAGGAGGTTTGGGCTACCCTTCTTTTATACTACTTTGTGTGCTGGATCTGGAGTAAAATTTGAGTCTTGGGAAGAAACTTTGTCATCTCATAAACCAATTGGAAAAATGAATTTAGAAAAATATGAGAAACATTCTAGGACTAGACCTAGGACTGGAGTTAACATACCTTCTACTTTAGCATCTACTTCTACTCCTGCTACTGCTCCTAAACCAACTACTTCTAAGTCTATTTCTTTGTATTCCCTTATGGAACAAACGATGATTCGACAAGGAGATATGATAACTCTGTCAGTCACTAAATTGAGGAGAAGATATTTGATTTAACATAATATAGATTATATATTTGAAAAGTAAAATTTTAATTTTGAAAATAAGAGACCAAACTGATCCCATATAGATAATAGTTTAAATAAACGAGCACAACATTATAAGTGATACATCTATCTTGAGAAATAATTATATAACTTACTAGTGAGACTCGATTAAACAAACCAATGAATTTATGACATCTGTTTTAGTCTACAAAACCAGTTATGACCGACAAGTTCTTCTGTCTAATATAAAAGATAGAACAAGGTTTATATTAAGTTGGGTTCTAAAGTTTACTACAAGGAAACCCCCTATAGTTAATTACGTCTTAAATGACCGAGGTCACCTAAAAAACTCTCGATTTAGATTACAAAATATTGTCTTCAAGAATTTTGAAGAATAGGACTTTCAAAGATTGGACCAAGGAGTGTTAAATGAGAAAGGCTCAAATATAGAATATTGTTTATGGAATACAAAGGAAGAATACTAGGAGTTGTCACAAACCCTGAGGAGAACCTCAATGACTTCCCAAGCTATCATATGACTTGGCTTCAATTTCAAGAAGAAAATTATTGATTGTTTCATTCTACCAATTATTATTATTTAGGGGTTACATTTGCATGACACAATCATACAAATAGTGTGGAAGATAGGAGGATTTATGTTGTAACGAATGATAACCTCAGAATCCTAAAGTGTGTTAGGGCTTAAATTGCACAACATGATTTTGTGAAGGCCTAAAGATAAATTTAGGATTTATGTTGCACTAGGAAAACAACCTCAAAATTCTATGGCTTGTTATTTAATTCTAAGGAAAGATTTGTTGTTATAGATCCACCTACTCTCTCAAAGTTGTTCCTCTATACATCATTGTCATGCTGCCCATGGAGTTAGCTCCAAGCTCTTCGGTGAAGTGGCAGTCCTAAGGTCTAAAGGTTCAAAAGGTTTTACCAGATGTGCTTAAGTAACAAGTTTTATTATTAAGCATTATGGGGGGGTTTAAAGTTGATTAGAGCGGCACCGGTTAGGGTCCCACGGTTCCGTCATTCTGGTACCACTATTTTTTTTAATTTACTTAGTCTAAACAAGTTTGTTAAACTCATTTAAACTAGGGAGATCTTGTTTGCAACCGTGAGTTACCTCATCTGAGGGACTCTCGTAGATTCAAGACTAAATGTTATGAAATTATAGTTTTGGTTATTTTGGTTTTGAAAATGTTGTTTAATTTTGAAAAGTATGTTATGCGATTTTTCAATTTTGAAAAGGTTTTTTTGCAGATAAAATGAATAAATGCAAGGAAATTATTGTACAGTAAATAAATGAAATTACATTGCGTTAAGCACAAATGCATACCTGGGCCACTACTATCCTGCATAATTAGTATCATAAAGCATAATATATTTGCAAAAATTAAACAAATTGCAAGAAATTAAACAGAAGCATCCGATACGGGAAAGTCAGAAACTGAGTCGTAGCAAAACCTGAGTTAAGAAAAAAAAGAAAACCCGTAGTCACATATGAAAGACCAAAACTTGGTGTAAGGCATGTTTAAAGGTGGGTGCTCAGAGCTGGGTTGTGAGCTTACCGACCTTAAGTAAGAGCTACCAACTCAATAAACTATAGAGGGCAGTCTTAATCTCGATTCAAATGATTAACCGTGGACCATCGCAAATTTTTGTACGAATTTGATTTTCATGCATATAAAGTTTAATCATCCTGCAGAAGAGATTTTTGTTTAAAATATTTTATAAAGTGATGCAGTCCACAGGTTAATCACTTAGATCGAGCTAGGACTACAAACAACCTAAGAGTATCGGAGGCAATCATATTCTCAAAAGTCATTGAATAGTATCGTCGGTCCTTATCCTCTCCTTTTATTGAAGGTCCTTAAGGTAGGAGCTACCATTCTAAAATCTCATGTCGTATCCCTCGTTTTAACAAATATTAGCATTATCGTTATTGCCCCAGCCACCTAGACCTCAGACTTACACAAGTCTGATGATCCATATGTGGCAAAAACAAATATTCTCAATTGCTCACAAGGATTTAAATACCTTAGAGAAGACTCAAATCCTTGAGAATTGGGTCAATTATTTTAGGATAAGAAGTGTTGGGTATTTTTATTGATTTAGGTGTATTAACGGGTCCCAAGGCATAACTTGATGAGTCGCTCAAGATTTAATGGACGATTTTCTTGAATAAAGAATAATAAGTCCAATTGTCCTTCAAAATATCCAAAAGATTGTAAAAGTGTTTGGGGCATAACCCTTAACAACTTTAAAAACCATTTGAACTGTTTTGAGTTCATGTGGACCTATTACATTATTCAATTAATCATCAGGAGTTAAATTTAATTTCAATGAATTAATACACCCTATGCTCGGTGAATATTATTATTTCAATTGTCCCAAAAGTTGGATACTTGAAATATTCACTTGATATTTTACTTAAGAGTTATGTGAATGGGTACCCTTAAGGCAAACTCAAATCATTAAGGACCTTGTACCCATTACTAAAGCTGGGCTTGTAGTGTTTAGGGTAATCATAAATTAATCATGTTTCTCTTTTCTAAAACTAAGTAAACAAGATTAAATATCAAGTCTAGCTCACTACTAAGCCCTTAAATCCAATCTTTGGGGTAGACTTGCAATAATCAAAATGTTGAATTAAGTGAGATCAATTCTCATTAAAGGATCATGCTATCACCTAATCACCAATTAGGGGCTTCAAATAAGGAATTATTATCTTCCTAGCTTAAGCCTACTACTTTAGGACCATCCAACTGAATTAAACTCCAAGTCACAACAATTTACAAAATTATAATTTTACCCTTATCATGAAAAGGTGGCAAATTAGTTTCTACCTCTTAACCCATTATGTTTCAAGCATCCGAAAGGGTATATTATGATCAAAATTACCCACTTACCTCTTTGTTAACTTAAAATTTAATTAGGGTATCAAAATCTCAAAATAAACATGTTGCCCTTAGGGCCTCTCCACTTCATTACTCATTAAATTGAACTCAAATGACTTTAAAATTTTTATGGTACACCACTCATGGGTCAATTAAAATATCAGATGAGAAATAAAGATTTTTCTATTTTTATTTGATTTATATAATTATTTTAGATCAAAAATAGGATTTTTAGTATTAATTTTTTAACTAATCAAAGTAAATTTTATGTTCATGGGAAAATTATTGGAGGTTCACCTTGGTCAGAGGACCACTTGAACAAAATTTGATGATTTTTAAATTTATATTTTAAATATTATAATTATTTTATGATTTTAATGATTAATTAAATAGAAAATAAGAATTTAATTTGAAAAATTAATTTTTATATTTTTATTAATACTCTCTAAGTTCAGAGAACTCAGAGAAACAAACTTTTAAATTTTACAAATTTATTTAATTTATTATATTTATTTTAATGAAAAATTAAGGAAAATATATTTTTAGCATTTAAAAATACATAACTAAATTTAAAAAAGTAGGAAAAATCTTTTAAAGGGTCCCAAGATATCAAGTAACAATTAGGAACATTTTTAGGCATTTTCATATTTATGCAATTTTAATTATTTTTAATTATTTTTAATTTAAAAAGTAGCTCAAAAATTACAATTTATTTTGAAATAAATTTTATTTTTTCTAAGTGCCCCTAATCATAAGGAACACATAAAATCACTTTTCATAATTTTACTAATTAAATTTTATTTATTATAATTATTTTAATGCAAAAATACCATTTCATTTGAAAAATAGACTTTAGTGATCAAATTTAACTCAAATGGGTTTCAAATTTTTACAGTGAGTCAAAGAGGTCATTAGTTACAGTGTGGAATCATTTTTTTTATTTTTGAATAATATTATATTTATTTAAATTTTAATAAATTTTATACACTTAATTAGTTAGAAAATTATGCACATTCATTTAAATACATTTTATATTTTCTCTAGAGTCCTCTGACCACAGAGAACCTACCAAACTAAACCTTATATTTTTATGATTAAAATTTTAATTTATATAATTAATTAAATAAAAAATGGGCCAATAGACTTGAGAATTAGGGTTTCAGAGCTAGCGGTGTCTTCTGACCTTGAAAAAATCAGGAGACATCGTCACTGTCATGAGGCGTGTATTTAACTAATTAAAAATCAGAGACATTTCAAATAATTTTTTATTTTTTTTCACATTATTCTTCTATGTTCACTGAGCAAAAGGGTATTTTTATTTTCTTTTAATAATTTTTCTACACCAAGTTATACATTTTTGAAGTTTAAGTATTTAATTAAATCCAAAAATGCCTTCTTTATCTACTTGTCCACGCGGCGCTGACTAGATCCTCGGCGGCTCCGAAAGACCACGTGGTGTGCTCCCATTCAATGCTTCCTTCCACGTCAACTGTCATGCAAGCCGCACTTTATGAACCATTGATACACCTAAAATATATAATCTTTTTGTACACATTTTTATACCTATTTTTAAGATATTGCGCTTTAATGAAATGTATTTGTGTGTCTTTCTTTCAGGTACAATCAAATGGATGAAAAACAGTAAAATGAGTGAAAAAGGATCAAATTTAGAGCAAAAATGAAAAATGTGCAAAAATGAAATGAGGAGCTTAGATTGGCGCTTATGCGCCAGTTATATAGAGAGAGCCACGCCTAAGTGCCAAGTACCCCGCGCTTAAGCACCAGAAGTAGTTATTTGATGATTCATTGAATTTGGATGAACTTTTGAAGAGGTGCTTGAAGCAACCCTTCGTAAAAATGTGAAAAATAATTCATTGAAACAAAAATTCATTCAAATGGCTTTTGAAAGAAGGCAATTGCTAGAAGATTCATTGAATGGAGACACATTTTGAAGAGACCCCAATGCACCCCTTAGATTTTTATTAAAGAATACTTAGATCATCAAAGCAAGAGGTCTTTCGTAGCCAACCGCCAATCATCCATCTATTCCAAGTAACCACCATCGCTGCCCATCACCGTCACTGCCGCCCATCGCTGCCACTGTCAGCCATCTTTTCTTTTTATTTTGAGTTTTAGTTTGTATTGTGAGTGAAGGAAGAAAATTCAAGATATTTGGTGGAGAGGATTTGAGATAAGTGTTTATCTTTGTGACTACATTTAGTTTTAATTTAAACTTTTTGTTCTTGTGCATGAATTCAACTTTTAAACTCAAGTGTGATTGTGTTTTCTCCATGAATTTTGAGTATTTTTCTTTATCTTTTTTCCTTAAAATGATAAGTGATTAAGTATTTAAAAGAAGTTGTGTGAAGTATTAAACTTTAATGTTGGAAGAGGTTGTGATGATTTTAAACCTTGCACTTCATTTTTCTTCTTGATTTGGCCAATTTAATACCCGTTGTGAGAACATGTAAGATCGGAGATGGTATTACCTCAGTCAACAAATAGTAAGGATCACATTTGATTTCATGAGGTTGAGTGCAAATAAATAGGGAAATAAACTTTGAAGGGTGTAAAATTAGAGGAATTTAGAGTGACAGGCTAAAGCCCCCAATTTGATTTATAGTTTTAGGTTCTGATAGATGTTAGTTGATGCACTAAAAATACATGCATATTCAAACCTATATTGTATACTCATTTTTAGTGATATTGCACTCTAAAGGAAGGTATTTTTCATGTAAGTCATATGCTTTTATGTAATAATGGAAGTTGGAATAATCAGAGGAACACAAATTATAGACCTTCATATCCACCGGTCTCTAACAATGATCAACAATTTGAGGATAAGAAGATGCTTGTAGAAGAAGTGGTATTTCAAATGGGAAACCAATTGCAAAGTCAAAATACTGCGAATAGAAACATACAAATTCCTTTACTTAAAATAGAAAAACATAGTCTTATTCTATCATACAAAATATCTTAATCTCTAAAATTAACCTTTATTATTTAAAATTTTTTACTTAAGTTTACTATATATTTAAAAACATAAATAGTTATCTAAAGTTACCCTCTAATACCAAAGGTCATGTTAAATTTCTTAAAATATTTTGAAAATATAACTAATTGAGGACAAATAAAATTAAGTCTTTTTTATTTTAAAAAGAAATTTTTCTTCCCCCCTCCCCCCAAACTTAAATTTTTAAAAGATTTTAAATGAAAAACTAAAAAATAAAGGGTGAAAGAAAACATTTTATACATAAAGAAAAGGCATACCTGTTGAAGGTTCTGATTTGAAATTTAACTCTGAAATATTGCAAGCTAATATGAAAAGCTACAAGACTTAAAACATTAAATAACACATAATACATATAAAAATTTACTGAGAAAGAGTTAACTACAAGTACATCCAACAAACTACTAAAAACTAATAACTTCCAGCAGTTTCACAAATCTACAGTTCACAATACAGCATACAATCAAAATAAAGTATCACGGTCCACAAACAAATAGTCTCAACAATAAAGTACAACTAAACATAAAAATAAAACAAAATCTAACACATATATCACCATCATTGTCTTCTTCTTCTTCTTCCACATCCAAATTCTGCTGCTTATATGCAGGGTGGTCAGAACCATTTATTGTGGTAAAAGTACTTTTTGTGATTCTACGCAAGTATATAAACAAATAGTCTCAACAATAAAGTACTTTGAAATTCAATCTTAAATTCACGTTAAGCACTTAAAATTGGGATTCTACGCAAGTATACGTATCGTTATCAAGTAATATAAGATTTTTTGTTTAAGTCCCAAATATCGTTCTTACGAGGAAGGTTTAAATTTGAAATGATAAATTAATTAGGAAATTATCAAACAAAATTACTGTCACTAATTTTGAATATGTAAGATACTAACAAAACTAAATTATTAACTACTAACAAAACTTAAATGCAGAGTTTAAAATAGTAATTATTAAACTATGTTTATGTGGTGAAGTTTTCTTATATGAAAAAGCATCTTTCCCAATATAATGAGCTTTTTGGTGAAATGAGATGAGATAAATGGTTTAAATTTGTATTGTGCCAAATAGGAGCAATTTTAATTCTCTACCCTGATTCAGTGTTATAGAAAATCATTGGCTAATCTTAGGTTTAGTCTCTAAATTTGTGGCTAGGCTAGGAGGATATTGGCTCCCACTCCAGAGCTCCCACTTCCCTTCTCATGAAGGCTAAATCTTGCTTTATTTTTTAAACACTAAGATTGAATAGAGGATTTTTAGTTTGTCACCCTAAAAAAATCTCCAATTCTACACCTAACAAAGTAGATTTCCTTATTTATTTGCACTTAATTCCATGAATGAAATACTCCTTCATGGACTTAAATGTGATTCTCATTCTATTATAGAACTCATGCTCCATTTCTTGGATCATATATTTCACAACATATTTTAACAATTCAATTGGTCGTATCGAAAAGTAAATTAAGAGCGAAGTTGAAAAACCATCATAATTTATTTTAAATTTTAACATCGGCACATCCAAATTATCTCTTCATTTCACCATATCTCAGAGTAGGGAGAAAGATAAAGGAAACTACTCAAACTTCATGAGAAAGATAAAACAAAACCCAAATTTAATAGAAAGTTCATACAACAATAATAAACAAAAATCACTTATCTAAAACTCTTTCTCAAAGCAAATCCCTTGTAACATCTCTAAGGAAATGTAGAAAGAAGAAATCTCTCACTTATCTTCCTCTCCAACACTTCTTAGAGAAGAATTCACACTTAAACTCATCACAAAAACTCAAAACTATAAAGACAATAACTAACTAATGGTGTGTAGTGACGTGGAGTTAGGTGTGAGAAGAGGAAAACTGAGGTAGTGGAAGAACGCAAAATGGTGCTGGGGGGGGGGGTTTCTGATCAAATTTTGGCTTTAAATAGATCCTAGGGTCGGTTCTCTAGTAGGTTCATCCAAAAACTCTTCAAAAAGCGTCCAAAATTCGTCGAATCTTCTATAAATAAGGTGTGCACCGACACTAGCGTTGGCGGCGCCCATTCTGGCGTCTTCGGCGTCAGAGGCCATTTAATTAATTTGTCTTCTCTTTCAAACAGCACTGTCGACGCCTAGTCTGGCGTCGTCGGTGCTGATTAATTTTTTAAATTCTCCATTTTGACTCCAAATTTTATTCTTTTTGCTTCAGTTTTGTTTCAAGTCCTAAAAATTAACAACCTGCAATAAAACATAAAAAATATCTTCCATTAAAGTGCAATATCACCAAAAATAAGTATAAAATATGGGTCTAAAGATGCATATATGTTTTGTGTATCAAGCACCGATCGGGTTTAAATTTTCAATTATTTGCAGAATTTGGAGGGATTTTTACTCTTATAACTACCTAAACTCGATGTTTAAACCCTTGAACTCTAAAAAAATGATAAGATAGATCCAAAATTTGCATCCCATGGCTTTTAACTCCATAGAAACTCCAAGATTCAGAGCGTTCAACAGGAGAAAGTTCATCAGTGTCGAAGCGCAGTGCTTATTCAACAAGGTTCTAATAAAGACGAGGTTAATCAAGGAGAGAGGCTTCAAAAATCATGGTATGAATCCTCCAAGTACTCGAGTAGAGGTAATTATTATGCAGAGGCGTTGGGAACTCTTATGTTACACTGTTGCCGTTGTAGTCATTCCTGTGGTTAAAGTGTTTTACACTACTCTACATGGGATCAACCAAGGAGTCGCTATATGAGAGGTGGTTTTGTACCATTTACCCCTTCGAAGATTAACGACTTATTTATGATGGAGAATGTGTCAATCTGCCGTTATACAAATTTTGCCCCTACGAGAGATAATATGAATGAGATTTACCGATTTCTGATGGATGAAAATGAAGACTGGAAGATAAGAGACAATGAGTATGTAAGTTTCTCTGCTACACTATTAAACCCTGTGTCGAAGCAATGGAATTTCTTCATATCTGCAAAGTTACTCCCAACTATGAAGATTAACAAAGTGACTAAGGATAGCACAATTCTAAATTATTGTATTCAAATGGGGAGACCTATTGATATTGGTACCATCATTTTGAGATCTGTCTTAGGATTAATTGTACACGGATCTAAATATGGTCTTGAAAATCCTTCCACCATATTTCTTCTTAGCAGCCAGTCACAAGTGCCATACGAAAGCTGGGAAGAAGTGCTTCTTCCTTAGAAGACCTTGGACCCAACTAATCTGTATGATTGCCAAGCAATTGGAGGTGAGAATGATATGAGCATTATTGCAGATCAACCATCTCAGAGTTCACAGCCTATCCTACCCTACTTTCCTGAAAGTTCATAGTTGGTTCTGAAGAAGATGAAGAAATTGGAGAAAGAGGTACGAAATCTTATGAATGCATTTAACAATATCTTAGAGTTATTTGATCATTTGGATTGGAGGATGAAGGAACAATTTCATCACACTAGTGTATTGAAGAGGGTCTGATACGTTTGATGAAGATAAAAGATTTGATTTTTGAAGATTCAACTGATGAGTTTTTGTATCGCCCCTTTTACAGCCTGTTTGTACACCACCAATCAATGGGAGATATCAAAGAAGATGATAGTAGTGATACCAATGAAGAGTAATGACTCAATTTGATATTTAGTATTTAGTATGTAGTGTTTGAACTTTACTATGCTAGGTGTGCTTAGTATTTAGATAGCTTTACTTTACAATTTTAGACTTATTATGCTTGAGATTTGTGTTTATGTTTAGTTTTCAGAACTAGAGTGTTGTGGTTGTGTGCACGCTAAAATTTGATGTGGCATTGTTTGCTAAAACATATGTGGTTGTGTGCTTAAGCGTGTATGTTTGTAATTTGGATTTTATATTAAAAAAGTGATGTTTTGTGGTGTTTGTGTAAATTCATGTTAATTGATCACTTTATTATGATGTTTGATGCTTAAAAAGGCCAATTAGATGTTGATGTGATTTTAAAACGATCCCAAATTACGAAAAAAAAAATTTTCGGGACCATGAAATCTGTCTGGTGCCGACAGCGCCAAAATGGGCGTTGATGGCGCCTACATACAAAAAGATTGGGTATTTTAAATCAATAGAATGCCGATGGTGCCTAAAACTAAAAAAGCCCAATTTTGCCTTAAAATCATAAATTTTACTTGGGGACCCCCCATTTTTACCCTTTTATCATCTTCAACCATTAGCTAGGGCTGAAAACTCATACTAGGGCTTGCTTGCATTGCCATTTGGAGCATTTTCAAGGCTTAAAAAGTGTGGATTTCATCTTATTTTGGTAAGGGCTCCACTCTAAACTAATTTTTTTTTTCACCATAGGAATCTCCTACATTTGGAAAATCCAAAATTTGGAGTTTTTTGTGAATATTTGGAGATTATTTATGGAGCAGGAGTTTTTACTTGCTAGATTTGTCTTTGGAGGTTATTATAAGTTGATTTTGATGTTTATTTGGAGTTATTTTCAAATTTTGTTAGAAATTTTCATATGGCTCCAAGGATGAGTAAGGGGAAGAGGAAGTTGGATTATGATTAAGGAAAGTTTGTTAATATTAAAGCACAGTATCAATTCAATTTGCACTTAAGCAGTACGAAGTGTATACAAGATTGAGCGTTTAAAAATCTGGGCGGAGTTGTGGAGCAGTTATTAGCGGATCAGAATTGGGAAATATTTTGTCATTTTACTGTTGATGTGATCTTGGGGATAGTCCGAGAATTTTATGAAAATCTATTGTGGACTATGGGAGATCAGGTGTATGTTTGAGGGAAAATGATAGGATTTACCTTGGACCGGATTAATGAATTTTATCAGTTGAGGAATCTTGGTTTTTGTGAGTATAAATCATTTGGTACTATGGATTCTAACTTGGATGAAGTTATTGCTTTTTTTGCTGATGGGAAAGGAGAGTGGAAAATTAAGCAAAGATAAAGGATAAATTTTCCTGCTTCTATGTTGAATGTTGCATCTAAGGCCTGACATTACTTTATTTCTGCAAAACTACTACCTACTTATCATCACAGTGAAGTTACTCGAGATAGAGCCATCTTGAATTTTTATATTCAAAACTCAAGGATAATTAACATTGAGGCAATTATTTAAAAGAGTATTCAGACTATTGCGAAGGGAGAGACTACAGGAGGATTTGAACATCCTACCTTGATTCATACATTATGTGTACTATCAAGAGTTGAGTTTGATCACTGTGAAGAATGGGTCCATCCTTTGAAGCCCATTATCAAAGCCAACATTAAGACTTACGAAGCTTATGTGGGATGGAGATCAGAAAGTAAGAGTGGTGATGGCCCTTCTGCCCCTTCTGCTAGCCATGATATTCCTTCTACTTCCAAGACATATACTCTTTATGATGTTATGGAACAATTGATGATTCAACAAGGTGACATCGAGAGGTTACACAATCGGATCACTGAATAGAAGCAAGGAATGAGACCAATGATGAGTACACCAAGAAGAGGGTCGAGTACAATATAGCTTTTCATGATGCTCAGGTTAGATTCATGAGGGGAGACTTTGGTGTGATCTTTCCTACTTATCCCCGCTATACTCTGTACCAGCCAGCTGATGACCCAGAGGATGCCACAGGTGATGATGAGTGGTAGTTAGTTGTTTTTGTGGTAGTTTGTTGTGATGAGTGGTAGTTTGATGTGTTTGTGTTTGTTTTTTGTGTTTATGGTAGTTTGTTGTGATGAGTGGTAGTTTGTTGTGTTTGTAGTGTTTGTGGTTTATGTTGGATCAGTGATCATATGTATTTATATTCTATTTTCTTTTATGGTTGTACTGTACTAAAACTGTGATGTGGTTGTAATTAATGGATGTGTGTTAGTTTGTTTCTTTAGTTTAAAATTGGAGTAGTTATATATGTGCAGTAGATGTTTAAAGTTTATGTTCTAAATTTTTTTCTTTACCCTGCAAATCTCTAGTATATTATGTGTAGAAAAGCTTCTAACTGTTTCAGGCCTGCTAGTTCAAATTTGCGATGAATACCTGCACAGCTTTAGAATGATCAAAAGCCCGCTACAAAAGGTAATGAAAAACTTAAGTTTGGGGGAGATAAAAAAATCAACTTTTAATTGTCCTCATTAAGAATATTTTTATCTCAAAATTAATGTTAACAATGTTTATGATGTTAGGACATAACTTTAGATAACTAAATTGTTGGTTTTATTTAAATATCTTAGAAGGCTTAAGTGAAAATTTTCTAATAATGAAGATTGAATTTATAGGCCAAGATATTTAGTATAAGAGGATTAGACTATAGTTGATTTTTTAAAGTAAAGGAAAACTGTATTTTTGAAATATTAAGAGTTCTTGGGGTTTATATGAAGGGATAAGAAGTGAGAGTCTATTATGAATCATTTAAAAGCTAATATACATTTATAAAATAAAGGAATGTCACAAGTTCCAACTTTAAGAGGAGGAAAGTGAAGTTCAAAATTATTAAAGGTTATCCATATATAGTAATCCTCACTTGAAAAGAAAAAGAATGATTGAAAAACAATCCCAAAAAGAGAGAGAGAGAGAAAAGAAAAAGAAAAGGATTGAAAAACAATCCAGATATAGAAAAGAAAAAGAAAGTATAAGTGAGGAGATGCCTAATAAAAAATTGGTCTCACTAGAATCAACTTAAAGAAAAGAATTAAGTATATTTCTCAACTTATATTTAAAGTATTAACATCCTTACTAATAGAGTTCTCATGGATTTATTTTTCATATTATTCTTCCATGTGCACTTATTATGATAAATTATAGTTATTCTTGAAATAAATTTGAGACTAGAACTCCTAGACTTGATGACTAGATGAACTTGCACCTATAATTTTGATTTGAATTATTAGTAACCTTTCTAAAAGTTTTGCTATTATATTCATTTAAATCAAAAATATTGATATCTTTAAAGTGAAGTTCTCTATCATGAATCATAATTTTATGTAGTAGAAGAATTACTTGAGGACAAATAATAACTATGTTTGGGGGATTTTGACACACCAAAAATATGTTAAATTTCTTATATGTATTCTTACTCATTTTTGGTGATATTGCACTTTAAAGGAAGGTATTTTTCATATTTTGTTGCATGTATGATGATTTTAAGTGTTTGGAGCCAAAGGAAGCAAAAGAGGAACGAATTTGGAGCAAAAAGAGCAAAGTGGCCAAAACTGTCTACTGGTGCCAACATTGCCAAAATGGGCGACAGCGGCTCCCATTTCCAGAGAGTATGGGATGATTTGAACCATTGAGCGCTGGCAGCACCCTATCCAGCGCCGGCGGTGCCCGAGAAGACTTATGCCCAAATTCAATGTATTTTGACAGATTTTGAAGGGGTGCTTGGAAAATCTTTTGGGGAATTCATTCAAAACAAATTTAAACAACTTTTGGTGCCCAAATTTGGTGGTGTGAGTGTAGGGGTGAGTATTTCATCTTGTTTGGAGAGTGTGAGAGAGTTAAGGTATGTGTTGGATTCCTCTATAAGGAGTGTAGGATGAGAAGGAAAGTGAGAGATTTCTTCTCCCTTATTCATCTAAAGAAGGAATTATGTGGAGTTGTAAAGAGAGAAAAGAATTCAAAGAAACTTCAAGGGATTTGCTTTGGGAAGAACTTGAGATAAGTTGTATTTACTTTTTATGGTTGCTTTTAAATACAAAATCTAGTTTTGTCGTATCTTCCTCATGAGTTCTGAGTAGATTTATTTGTCTTTCTCTATGCAATGAGATGTGATGATGTGATGATTTAGATTGGTTGTGCCGAATTCATGCCAAAATATTGTGTGACTTTACACTTAGTGCTTCATTTACTTTTCGATCTGGCCAATTGAATTATTAAGATTTATTGTGAATCATATGATTCAAAAGGCCTATTTATTCTACAACAATGGTGAAGATCACATTCAAATCTCATGGATGGGAAATTTCATGGTGGTTGAATGCAAATAAATTTTACTGGGCGTAGAATTAGAAATTTTAGAGTGATAGGCTAAAATCCTCAATTTGGTCCTAGTGTTTGTAAACTAAAGCAAGAGCTAGCCTTAAGGGGAAGGGAAGTGGAAACTCTGAAGTGACAACCAATATCCTCCTAGCCTAGCTATTGATTTATGAGATAAATATAGGATTAGTCAATGTTCTTTACAGCACTCAAAAGAGGGTAAAAAATAGGAATGCTCCTATTTGACACAACACAATATCCTACTCATCATTATCTTTCACTCACCACAACATCATTGTAAGGGGGAGGACGTCTTCTTCATATTTGAAACTTGCAACACAAAAAACTTAGTTTGGAGTTAGATAACTTGCTTAAAATCTTAGTTAGTACATTAATGAACTTGAATATTTAATCATCTTTATACTATTAGTGACTTTAATATTTTTAATACGCGCATTGTGAATTGGATATTGGCTTTCTGCACTACGTTTTGCATTTTAAAGTTTTGTTGTATTCCCTGTGGGATCGATAACCAGGACTCCACTAGAGCCCTGTATTACTTGAGTGAAACATATACTTGCGTTTATGATTGCGACAAAAGAGAAGATATAAAAATTAAATTAGAAATCGGGCATTTAGAAAGTCGCGGCCAGACACAAACGAACATTGACTAATAGACCATCCAGAGAACCCACAAGGTCGAATGTCTCATCATGAACCACACGAACCCACAAAAAGAGTATGGAAAGGAATCAAAAAAATGAGAAAAAATAATTACAAACAACATAAAATTTTATTAAATATTAATAATAAATGGAACATAAAATAAACACAAACATGATAAAATAAATAAATAATCGTCTAATCAACATCCAAAAATGGCATCAATAATTCACTCTCACGATTCAACCATTGTTGTGACACCTTCAACATCTATGGTGTAACCTTCCTGTGACTCTGCCTTGGCTGTAGTATAGATTGACCTACGTGAAATTCAAATGCTTATGATGGGACCTGCATGTGATTATCGCTAGTCAGGCTAAAGTCTACATCTGTTTGAGAATGATGTCGTTGAACTTAGTCGTAGAGTGTTATCGTGGCCACTACAGTCTATACCTGCTTTGGAAATGGATACGTTGACATATCACGCAGTATGACCCATTTCTTCTTCTACACTCCACACATTCTTTCAATTACAACGCATAAGGAGGAGTGTCTTTGTTAAACATTTCCTTCCTTCCTCAAGCAACACCACTGGATCTTTTGAAATTAAGAATGTGATATTTTGTATTAGAAAAAGACTTCAAATACCCACTCTAAAAGGGATGTCCAGTATCAACCAAATAATGTTTACATATCCCAAATACCATAATCAGTAATAAACTAAAACAAAGATTGCGGTTGATAACTTTATGAACTTGGAGATGGGTGAGGGAAGATGTGTCTTATGTTTCTTTTCACAAAAGAAAAAAATATGACTATCATGTGCATGGCCTTCTCAACCAACCATCACAAAAGTAAAGCACATGTTGAAGTCATAGAAGACCATTATATGTTGTGTCAATCATCCACATCATCCAATGTATCCGACCTTATCAATATGGGTACTCATTCATCCACGTGGGTTCCGTTAATCGCTCCGATACAGTTTTGTCAGATAAAATAAAGTTGTGATAGTCACACAACTCATTTTGAGATATGAATGTATTGTGTTAAAAGAATAACCTAAAAAAAATGACATATACAACGGGTCATTTGCAATATTTGTTGGAGTTGTTTCAAATGTTGGATCCTCTGGCATAATAATCTTTGTCGACAAACTAACATGAGCTTTCAAACCCACCGAGGATTATTTGTTAATTGTCTTCGATGAATCTTGGAATCGCTCCATCATTCCGCTTATTGATTCATTATGAGATAAACTGTAGATGGTTATTGCTAACACTTCTCTTGATGTCATTCTTGAGGAGTCTTGGAGTCCATGATGCCTTCATCAAGAAGATCCATAATTATATGCTTTATCATACGAAACATGTTACTAATACAACAAAACTACTACAGTCTTAATCTTTCTTCTAAGGCTCTCTCGTTGTGAGTCCATGCTAAAGAAGTGATATGTTCGGGTAATATGTATGAAGCAAACAACATTAAAAGAACATCTAAAATCTGAAGACAGAGTATAATGAGAAGAAATAAATTCAGAGCTACATATAGATTGTTCATGCTAGAAAGGAAAGCATCCAAATCAGATATCCCATGAAACAAATATAAAAAAAATTGAAGTCAATAAATAATAACTCCATAAAATCAATTGTCCATATATAAACAAAATAGTTAACCCGACAGTCGGGGGACATCTTCATGAATATCTATCTGCGGGTCAGGTCCTCCAGCAACTTCAAGGAGTTCAGATAGAATGACTTATCCCCATAAGCTTTGGGATACGACTCTATAACTCAAAGACGGTCTTCTATGGAGGTGTCATGTGAAGTATCGACCTGAATTGTGCACTCATTCACCAATTTTACTATTTGGCTTCTGATGACAACAACTCATTTTTTTCCATTTCTTCACCTTAGGATGCTTTGACTGACATGTGGACTCGAACTCCATTTGGTTTAGGGTAGGGCCTTCACTGGACACACTTGCCTACTTGGTCTCCAAGTCTCCTAGTATGCTTGTAAACCCATGCTCACTTAGGATGAATGCATGAGATCCCATTGCAAAAACCTCACTGAACATATTGTCAACTTCTCTTCCAGGTCAGGGTCAATACAACTAAATTTGCATTTCTTTGCAATTAGCACTACCCGCAATATACAAGAAAGCTTATTTCTTCAAACAACTTAGTAGGATAATGTAAGGAAAAACAAGTTCCAATTAATAGGTTATTACCTTCAATTTCTTAGCCCACAATTCCTCCAAAGCATCAATAGTTCGTTTGATTAGATCCCAACCCAAGTCAGTGGATCTTCGTTTTAGTTCCTTCAATAATTTCCAGTACTTTTTCAACTGATCCCACTTGTTCTTAAATTGCAACCCATTGTACTCTCTTCATGTCATTTCCTTAAACTTCTTCATAATATTATGTATCCCTTATTAAAATAGGTGGTAGGTCTATTTCCTAGCTCAACCTCCAAAAATGTCGCAAAATATGAGTGTGACTTCCTTATCCCACATGACTGATGAACTGAATTCTTTAGCCTTAACCATTATGCTACTAACAAAGAAAAGGGAAAACAATAATATTTCAGATCAACCAGAGAATAGACATTAGCCACTATCAAACCTCCAACACAACCACCACCCCAAAAATAGCCACCTCACCCTCATCACACAACACAACCACAACCTTAGGCAACCAAAACACACCATACCCTCAACACCTAACAAAACCACAACCCACTGGCTACCACAAGAGAAGACACCACACCACATACCATAGCCACCTCACCCTCAAAACACAACACAATCACAACCCAATGCCACCACAACCCATAGGCCACCACAAGAGAAGACACCACACCACATATCACATCCACCTCACCCTCAGCACACAATACAACCACAGCCCAAGGCCACCACAAAAGAATGCACCACACTATATACCACAAGCGCCACCTCTCAGCACACAACACAACCACAACCTAAGGCCACTACAACCCACAGACCACCACAAAAGAAGGCACCACACCACATACCACAATCGTCTCACTCTCAGAACATAACACAACCGCAACCCAAGGCGACCACAACCCACAGGACACCAAAAAAGAAGGCACCACACCATACCATAGCCACCTCAGCCTCAACGCAAAAGACAACCACAACCTAAGGACACCACAAAAGAAGACACCACACCACATTCCACAACCACCTCACCCTCAACACATAACACAACTACAACCCAAGGCAACTATAAAGCAACCACACCCTCAGCACTCAACACATCCACGCTCCAAGGCCACCATAAGAGAAGACATCACAACACATACCATTGCCACCTCACCCTCAACACATAATATAACCACAATCGAAGGCCACCACAACACAACCAAACCCTAAGAACTCAACATGTTCATGACCCAAGGCCACCATATCCCACAAAACACCACAAGATAAGGCACCACACCACATACCACAACCACGTCACCCTCAACACACAGCAAAACCACAACCTAAGACAACCACAATACAACCAGAACCTCAATAGTCAACACAACCAAAACACAACCAAACCCTCAACAGTCAACACAACCACAACTTAAGATCACCACAACCTACAGGCTCCCACAATAAAAGGCACCACACCACATACCACGACCACCTAATCCTCAGCACACAACACCAAGGAAACCACAACACCACAAGAGAAGGCACCATAATGCAACCACTGCCCAAAGTGACCACAACACAAACGATCCCTCAACAATCAACACAACCACAACCCAAGGCCACCACCACAAGCCACATGCCACTGGAACATTATTGTCCACAAATCAAGCACAATGTTTCATCCAGCACATCCACCACACACGAAAAATATCACAAACTTCTCACAAAAAATAGAAATGAGAAAGCCAAAAATCGTATAAAAAAGTCATTCCATCAAAAATCAATAAAATAATTTTACTTACAACGCACCGCAACCAGGGATCGGATGAAGGATGTGGATGAGAAATGCAACGATTGAGAGAGATGGGTGAGAGGGAGAGAAGCACGAGAGTGATCAAATGTTGGATCTAAGGTAGCAGAAACATGGGAGCGATCGAAACCGGCATGGGTTGAGGGCCCGAGATGAGGGCAACTTCGTAAAGAAATCTTCTCTGAATGTGGGTCGCAGGGTTAGACCTCCGATGTTTAATAAAAATTTTTTATGACTTATCGCAAAATGCAACATTGATGCCAAAACCAAATGCCTCTATCTGCATTTTCAAAATGCATCACAACCAATAAGTTGTGTCAAACATACCCTAAATCCTTGTATGTTAATAAGTAAATCCTAATAAATCTAAAAAAAAAATTATTTGGTAANATATTTATTCTATGCTTTCACCTTCAAGCACTCACTCATTGCACAATAGGGGAATGGTTTAACCTATGAGAACCATTTCACCAAATGGAAGAAAGTTCTGCCCTCTATATACATTTTAACTTATAAATTGATCTTCTAAACATTCATCATCAAAGACTTGCATAACTCATTATGCAACCTGCTTCGACACACTCAATACTCATCAAAGATAATAAAATACTTGAGTCTTATGAGATGAAAAATAATTAGATTTCAAATCTTAAAAATATATTCGTATTAGTTTCAGGAAATTTTTCACACCTGACATGTTTAAGCAACTTGATGTATAATCAAGTGGTAAGACCTACTACTTCTAAAAAAATGACAATCTTACCCTATCCTACATTTCTTTGAGATAAACCATTTATCCACCTAAAAATTACATGTTTTTAGTGTACATTTTATGCACATTTTTAAAGATATTACACTTTAAAAAAAGTTATTTTGCATATTTTTTTCTCAAGTACAAGAAATGTACTTTTGGTGAAAATGAAGCAAAAAACAGTGTAATTTGGAGCCAAATATAGCAACAAAGAAAATTTTGAGCAGGCGCATTTTGATATGACTTTCAAAGCTTAATCTTCTTCATATTTATTCCATATTTTTGAATGAAATGACACTTTAAAAAAATGTTATTTTTTTCTATCTTGTAGGTATACCAATATGGAGTGCAACAGAGCTGAAATGAAGGGAAACAAAGTTAAAACGAGGCGAAACGGTGGAGCTACACGTAGGGTGGTGCTATAGCACCTAGAATGGAGACATAGCGCCATACACAGGTGTTATAGTGCCCCAGGCTGGTGCTGGCTTTTGGGTGATTCTGGGCTATTCCGGGATGTTCTAGAAGCTTTTGGACAACTTGCACGCACCATGGAGTGATTCAACGAATCTAGAAACTTGGGAAGGCTCTTGGATGAAGAGATGTGTCTCTGAAAGGATGTGTCTCTTGGATGAAGAGCTGTGACTCTTGAAAAAATAAGGGGTTTTTGTTTCTTTTTAAATGGGGATGGGGGTTGACACCGCTCATAAGGGGTAATTAGGAAGTAATTAGAGGAATCTAGAGAAGTAATTAGGAAGTGTTTTAGAAGGAGTTTCGCATGAGTTTATGGAGATGTAGATTTCTCCATTTTCTAGAGAGATTTGTGAGGGATGTTGAGAGATATGTGTAAAGAAGTATGAGCGGCACATGAATCAACAAAAGTCTTTGTTGGAGAGATTTTTCTTCTTTCTTATAGAAGGAAAAAGCTAAGTATTGTGTTCTTTATTTATCTGTAATTGTTTTAAACACTTTTTAGTTTATTTTCTTTGATTTAATTGAATTTTTCAATTGTGATTTATCCATGCTTCGTAAATATTTTTCTTTACTCTTTTCTTTTAATATTAAGTAGTGGCATGTGTAGGAAAGTTTGTTTTATAAAAGAATTATTTTTATCTTCATGTGATAAGCAATATCTACTTTGCTTCATTGACATAAATTAAGTGGCAATAAGTTATGTTAAAATTTGTTCCATATGAAACAAAGACTCAAGAGAGAAGTGACCTTGCAAATTGAGTGCACTCACATTTACCAGCTAACTAATAAAATAATTAGGTAGCAATGCAAGTTTTAAGGAAACATAGTTTAATGAGTTATTTTTATTAGATGCTTCTATGTCACAGATAGTTGCATAAAACAAATAGAAAACTAAATGTACCTATATGCTCGAAAGGGGTAAGGTATACATATGTTCCTTGTTGGCACATAACTTATTACATAATTTTATCAATTTTTTACTGTTGATTCCATTTTCTTCATTTTAATTTTATTTTGCAATGAAATAGATGCATGTTTAGGAATTTATATTTGCTTAGAAATCCTCATTTTTTTAATGTGATGGTATTTTCATCGACTCTTAATTGACTTTGCAAACTTATCACTTGTGAGGTTTAAATCCGTTGAGAAATACAATGAATCGGGATGGCTATGATTTCACCCAACTAGTGCATACAACACTTCATTCTAGGCAGAGCCATGGCGATCACCTAAGGGGGAGTGTAAACAGGGAGATAAGTTTTGATCGGCATAGAATTGGCTAGTTCTATAGTGACGGGCTAGATTCGTATAAATTTAGTTTATGGTTTAGTACCTAACACTTGGATTTGGTCAATATAGTGGCAATGGCTTAGGGGCATCTAGAGGTGAAATACTAGATAGTTCTAATGGGAATTGACATGTTAAGGAATCGTCCTTAAGTTGGCCAAAGTTCTTTGATAGCACCAGGAGGGGGTAAAGAATAGGTATGCTCCTATTTTTCACTAACTACTTTAAAATCTAAGCATTTAATTTCTTCACATTATCCAGGTCATTGTGCAAGATGAGTAGTCCTTAACGTCTCAAAATTATCCAAACTAATTTATCCATACAAGTTATCTTTAGGTTTAATATCTTCATTTAGGAGTAGTTGTTACAAAAATCACTTAAGTCGACATTCTAAACTTAGGCCTGATAGTATTAAACTTGAATTAGCATAAGGGATTTAGAACATTTCTTCTCTGTGGGATTGTTATTAGGGTCTTAAAATAAAATCTAAATTACTTGAAACGATACGTATACTTGTGTACTACCCTTAGTGTGTAACTGATTTTCTAAATTTTATAATATTTTGATTTTGCACACTATCCGCTAAATATAAATAGGTTCAAGTTTCTTACCATCTTTTGTACGTTAAATTATTGCGTACTTGCGGATCGGGTCAAGTTTTTGGAGTCATTGCCGGGGAAGCTTTGGTAAGAAATTTTAGGAGAATTTTAGTTAAACCTGTAAGACTTAGATTTGAAAATTATAGTATTGTCGGTNCGAACACGAGCTTCTTAACGAGCCGAACACGAGCTGTTCGCGAACAACGAGCCGTTTTGACAGCCCTATTGAAAACTCGATAAAAATGAAAAATAAGAACTTAGCTCTTATCGTGAATTTTGATACGTGTGTGAGAACTCGAAAAATAGATGAAAAAGAGTAGGCCTGATTTGTAAATAACAATATTTCGGGTGATGTATATGCAAGTAGAATATTATTTTTCAAATTAAAATATATTTTTCTAATTGTAAAAATCAATCTAAACTAATTTAATCTAAATAATTGTTAGCTATAATTAATGTATTAATTAGCCACCCACTTGCCACTTTTATATGAGATTCATTTAGTGTTTGTATAAAGCTATAGAACAGTCAAAATTTTCCTTTATTGCAGTGCAAATAAAATAAGTGGATTGATACCAGAGAACATGTGGCAATGTTTTTTCTTTATGTTTTTTTATTTCTTTTGAAGGAGAGAAAGTGGTTTATAAGGTAATCCACTTAATGCTTCTTAATTAAAAGTTGGTTGTCACTAAGTACTTTTTTATTGTTTTGAGATGGTGACAACTATCTCTATGGAGTTCTACTTTCTAGTGGTTAAGTTTTATAATCTTGACTAGGGTTAGGATCATGGCTTCAACAACCATAGAAACTTTACATGTGATTGATTGTCAAATTTCATTTTGAAGTTTTATGTTATCAATTCTAGATTATTAGCCATATTTTGTTGATTAAAAGGATGGATAAAAATTATAAATAAAAAATGTTGACATTTATTAACTATAGATTAGTACTTATTGATTGAGATTAGTTTTTGTAATCACTTAATTGGAAAAATTATGATGATATGAAATAATGTAAGAATATAATTTGAGCATTTGTGGTTGTATTTCAAAAGAGTATGTTTGGCGATGGCAACAAGGAGTGCATCTAAACTAGGGAGCAATTTGCCTAGCCGAAGGAGCATCAGCCTTGGCTTAGCCACACTCGGACATAATGAGAAGACTCGTCTATCCACTAGACTCAAACACGACTTACTCAAGTCAGAGGGGCACCTAGCGCAGTTGAACTCACCATGTCCCTATGAAATCTTGTCTAGAGCACAAGAGAATCTTGTTTAGACTCAACCAAGTCACTGGACTTTGCCTAGTTAATTAATAACTCCACCAATTAGCCCACAAATTTTTTGAGGCACTCTCTACAAGTTAATATCAATGTGTACAACTCTTAGTTATTGATCATTATGTCATTATATCTACAACTATTAAATCATTGATTTCTCATATATTGCATTTTTTTGCGGTGATCAAAATCTTATAAATAATGTGTAAATAGAAGCAAGTAGGGAAATAAATAGCATTCTATAATTTTTCACTATGGTGAATAGAACATTTGAAGCTTATATATATATAATTTCTCTCTACCTTTCTTTCATTTATCAGTTCGACAACAACGACAATTTTAAATCTAACATACTTTCAGTTGTAATGAGCGTTGATTGATGCTAACAATAAAAATCAAAACTAAAAGAATCTAAGTACGCCAACTAAGAAGCATCTAAATCCATTTAAAATCAATAGTTTGTAACCAAATAGCAACCCAGAGGAATTGATGGATGGATCTCTTGGATGATGTTGACCGCTTTAGAATGAACTACTTGTTCTAGCTTAAGAGTAAATAAATTAGAGGTTTCAAACTAAATTGTATTGTAACAAATATCAAGCATTGGTTTATTGACTTCATTCTTGTTATATGTAAGACCTACTATCACATTAATGAATAAGTGTACCTTCCCTTGTTAGGAGAATGAAGAGGTGAAGACCCATGGTAAAATATGCACCCTACATTAGATATAAAATTGGCAAAGCCTTTGAAGAAGTTCAAATGTTACATCTTAAACAATATGGAGAAGAATAGATATAGTCGACAATGTAGCCAAATTTGAGCTTGCAATGACACTACTTCACATTATTAATAACTTAAAATATGTTCAAAAAATCAGCTTGTACAAATAATTACAACTTTGAATGACTTATGTTTTTTTGTCAATACATTTAAGGAATCAACTCTTTGATGGTTCCCTTGACTACCACTACGAGTCACTACATCTTTTATTAAGTTCAAAAAGTGCTCATCATCTAGTGTATAAGCATTAAGAGACTATTAAAAAACCTACATTCCATGTTAAGGATGTAGTAGGAGTTTGGAGGGCTCTAAAAAAAATTATTAATAGATTTTAACGAAATTTTGAAGCTAAAGACTTTGAGCTTATAGTTGTTGAAGCTACCCTCACATAAATTCTATGGGAGGGCCTCTAAATTATGCACTTAGTTTGTCATAACCTAGGGTATTTGTTGGAGTTTGGTGAGCTCTAAAAAAAATTATTAATAGATTTTAACGAAATTTGGAAGCTAAAGACTTTGAGCTTATAGTTGTTGAAGCTACCCTCACATAAATTCTATGGGAGGGCCTCTAAATTATGCACTTGGTTTGTCATAACCTAGGGTATTTGTTGAATTACTTAAATTCATCAATAGTCATACCAATGCCAAAAAAACATAATAACATGATCAAGCTATTTGTCTTAGCTCATCCAAGATAACAACCTATGAGGCTTACCTTCTATACAGGTTTTGATGGTGATTGGATTTCTCAAGGATTTAGAGGACAAGTAGGAGGCACATAGAGAGGTTTGTAAAGAGGGATCACACCACAACCATTTGTATATCCAAAGAAGAATTCACCTAATTGACAAGCTTTTATATCACCAAAGAAGAATTCACCTAATTGATAAGCATCTTAAATATATTGTCCCACTAGCTCTTCATTGAGTAATGACGTAAGCCCTCATGCAGCAACATTATGAGAAGTTATTATCATCCCATCGTTATCTAACAATCATGCCTTTGTCAATACATACAAATAAATTAATGGAGCTCATTCTGAACAAAAGCTACTTAAACTGGACAGTGTGAATGAGGATATGAGGATATTTGAGAAAAGATTGCAAGTAATATGAATTCAATTGAGACCACGAGCTTAACAACACTAAAAAATAATAGTGGGAGAGTTAATCAAAGTTGGGAAACTAAAAGAATGTATTCTTATTATCCTTAGAAGGAGCCCAAGGAAAGCAGCCATAGAATTGAAAATGAATGAGTCAGTGCTAAACAAATTATTTTATATAGTAAGAGTGATATCCACTATCATAGGATTAGCAAGATAAGAATTTATTCACTAGGTCAGCCTCAAATAACTCTAACTAGAAGTGAAAGTATCCAAAATCTCATGAGCACCTAACACTGAAATTATGCCTATCACTTTTATATGCATTTATACATTCTAAATTATAACCTCATTCAATGATATGGTGGTCACAACTATAATTTCCAACTTTTAGATAGGAACTATCCTATTTATGATATGATTATTATCAACATCATTTTCAAAGTTGCATTTGATAAAATAAATCATGAGGAACCCACCTAACATCTACAATAGAACCACTCTATGGGTTATTCAATAAAATATGGAAAACTAAAGACATTATCACCTTACAAATCCCTTAGAAAGAAGAGAAATTGTAGTTTATTGCTATAGTTGTCATCATTTTAATATATGTATCAACTACTTATGATATCATATTTGACAAGAGTTTTCTAAATACTTTTAAGATGTTCTTCTCGACTATAACATTGTAATAAATTCCCAATAGAAGATTAGAAAATGAGAGCTGGAAAGAATTTAATGTTAACAAGTGCATGCTATCACAAAGGAATGGGAATGTCAAAAGAATATCCTTTCTAATGGAGGTGCATAAAAATGAAAGATTGGAGACTATTGAAGTTACAAAAGATGTAGAAATTAAGGCAATCCCATAGTGCAATATTTGAATCAATGCCACCATCAACCCAAAACACGGAAGTAATTTAACTTAGGTGCTTTAAGTTAATATTAAGGTGTTTTCCTAGATGCCAGGAATAGACATTAATGTAGCATGTCATAGTTTGATTGTAAATAGAGAGTTCAAGCCTATAAAATAAAATGACTAGCATAAAAGCTACCTCATATGCCAAAACCATCATTTAACGAGTTTTGAAACTAGTTGATGCATAATTTTTCAAAGAGGCGTAATACCCAATTGCATCTCAAAGGTAGTCATGATCTAAGAGATGAGTGCAAAGTGGAGAATGTTTATATACTTTAGAAATTTAAGGTCATATAATCCTCAAGTTGGCTACCAACTATCATGAATTTACACCATAGTCGACAAGACAAGCAATTTTTTCAAGATGAACTTTCATCGCACTATTTTAAGTCATCACTAGACACAAATGCATCCAAGCAATTCTAAGAAAATGACCATCATAACATACACATTCTTACAAATTTATGAGTGAACCACTATTCACATTATTAACAGACAAGTTTCATTGAAAAATATGGCAAACAATAACTTTTCAAACTTCATATATATATATATATATATATATATTTGTCACATTATTAGCATACATTTGTCTACCCCATATGTGTTAATTTGAAATTGATGAACATTATTTACCACTAGTTGCTAACGATAAACAACATACCAATGGGAAATGCCCTCCTTGATCACACTAGAATCAAACTACCTCCTCACGATGGAAACCTTCCTCCATATGATGTTAACCTCCTTATTATTACAAGTCCCACACAACTAGACCCTCCAGTAGCCCTCTGATGCTTACGATAAACTTGTCTTACCCACATGTTGTCATTGATTCTAAAAACTTTATATGTGTTGAGCTACAACAACCAGTTTGAGAAGAGTTCCCTCTGAAGTATAGGGATTGGTTACCCTCTCATTGTAATTTTTAAAGTCTTCATCCTTGGCTGAGTTATTTCTCCAACACCTTATCTTAGCAGGTTTGGAGCTCTTAAACATTGATTCCTATGAAAGGGTAAATGATCCATATGAGCAGGTTAACCACTATCAAATGGTCATGCACATTTAGAGTGCATCTAATGCACTTCTCTGTCAAGAGTCTTCTATCACTCAAAAAGCCAAAGCTTGCACCAGTTTTAATCTTTCCTTGTGGGGCACTTTCAACACCTTCAATGATCTTGTCCGGCTATTTACGGAGCAGATCATAATAAATAATGATCAACAAAGACTAATCACATCTCTCAAAAACTCTCCAAAATAAGAGAAATTTTCTCAAGGAATACTTTCGTAGGTTCTATGCTGAAGCTTGCTAGATCCTAGGGGTGGATCCTCAACTATTTAGGGATGTTTTTCTTGGAGGTATTTGTTTAAGCTCTTTATACTCAGCATTGAAGTAAGAAACAATCAACACTTGCACTGATTTTCTCGATCATGTTCATCAATGCACACAAAGAGCAATTTAAGTGATTTTGGGGAAAACACAATACTGATCAAACATCACAATGAAAGAAGTCTAGACCATATGAGAATCATGATTTTCATCCTTGACCATCAGAATAACAATGTGAGCCTTGATCATGAAAGAACATCACATGTCAACGTTCTAATGGTCAATAGAGATGAAGAGATCATCAAGTGGATAAGACCATTGATGCACCAAAATTTTATCGGAACGCAAGTCAGCCATATAATGCAATGCAAGTGTACATGTCAACTGGATGTGGTTAAAGAGTACCACGTTTCAATCCCACTGGGAAAAGTATAAAAATTATTTCAGTAGAAAAATCTGTAGCCTACAAATCCAATGAACCTAGCTTGGTAGTTTTACAAAGAAGATTTGAATCCTAAAATCCTAAGAAAACATAATAGATCATAGGTAGAGAAAACAAAAAATGTGAGAAAAATCTTGAGAGTTCCTTCAAGATAATGAGACCCATGCCTCTGTGTTTTGAGGATTGTGGTGATCCTTCCTAAATATTTCCCTTCATGATTGTTGTCAATCGAGGATATGTTACTCCTTATGACTATGTCCAGGTCAAAAGGAGCCTAGAACCCACGAAGTTGAGGCTTCCTCAATCCTCATGGAATTCTACGTGATTATGTCGACCCTATAAAGATTACAGAATTCTATGGAATATGTCTATTCTCTCATAATTCTATGACTAATCATTTGTTTCCACTATGCAATGGTTGGAGGGCATAGTTTCATGAAATATTTTAACATCCTAGTTGGTCAGACCAGTAATAAATTTGGATCAGAGGTTCATCAGTAACATAAGTCTGGAAAGAATGAGAACAAATGCTAACAGTAAAACAACTCAAAAAATCATGATGAAAACCACTACCTCTACATCACAAAGACATAAAGAAAAAACTATCCATGCATTGTTGAGAAAATTACAGACATAAAATCCATGCAGATCTTCAATGCAATAAATAATTTATAGGCAAAGCTTGGCAAAAGCAAGAAAAGTCCTGCCAAAATAAGTTTCTGTGAATTAATGCGGGTGTGCTGAGTCTAGTGCAGGTAAGCAGCAACTACAACGCAGGTGTGCTGAATTTTGAACAGGCGAGCAATCGCAGGCGCGCAAGGTCCAGTACAGGTGCTTTAAACTGGGCACGGAGCATTGAATGTGGTGCAGGTTTACTAGTCCAAAATCCTTGTATTGTACTTATTTTCATTCTTTTTTGCTCCAAATTCTTAGTTCACCCTATTCCCTATACACGTAAGATAAAACATACATTTCTCAAATACAATATAGTATAAAAAGATGTAAAACATTGAAAAATGTGATATATAAATATCATATATTTCACTCTTATCAAATCCCCTAAATTTATTTAGTACTTGTCCTCGAGTAATTATATAGCTCAGCTGCATTTTAAAGAATACAATGGACTCTTGGAGGATTCCTAAGTTTTCAATTTGCTTGAATTAAGTGTAAGAAGAAAGAGATCAATATCTCTTGGGATTGATTGTTTTAAAGGCTCAACAACTTAATTTCATCTCTTAACTTCCTTTCTTCTCTTCTTTCAGAATGCCTATAGAGTATCAAACTTTGTCGTTTATTTAAGAGATCTCCTGCTCACCTCAAATGTTCTAAAATATACTTTTTATTGGTTTTTCCAAATTTGATACTACCTAACTCAATCCTTGAAGTATAGCTTTTGAGGGATTCCAAGTATAATATAATTTCTATTACTTAAGTCCCCTTGACACCTTCTAATTTCCTTTTTACCTAGGATTTTTGTTATGCCAACCTCAAGCTTCTTCTTAAGGTTTTTTTTTTTTTTACTTTTTTTCTTTTTATTTTCTTTTTTTCTTTTCTTTTTTTTCTCAGTGAATTACTATATCAGGTTGGTAGTTTTTATTTATCTTTCATAATGAAGGGCAGTGTTACTTAAGTAATAGATTTTACAATGATAGTTTAATTTCTTCCCTTTATTATTCAAAGTTAAAATTTAATTTAATATAAAATTTTTTACTATGAAAATAATTTTGGTTTGCTATTGAATCTCTAAACTACACTTTATTTAATAGTCATAGACCTTCATAAGGAAAATATTGAAGTTGTTAAGCCCTAAAATTTTATTATTGAACATTAAATTCATTTTTTCCTTAAAAATATTTCTATTTTTCCTAAAAATTTTTTTTTACATCAATTTGAACTGTTAAAATTCCTTAACAAGATTTATCTAATGAATCTTAAATCTTTTAATGAGCCATGTGACATAGTTTCAGGTTTGTAATAGATACACTTCCTCTCAAACTTGCTTTTTCTCAATATAAGAATAACATGGGTTATATTTGATGTAAGACAGATAAGCGCAGTAAAATGAGACAAGAAATAGTTGCAAGTACATTCACAAAATCTCAATGGTATCTCATAACTGATCAATGAGAGCAAATAAAATGTATGGAATAGTAGTATATCATCCAAACACTTAGTACCACAAAGCTCAACCAATTAAAAAAAATAATCACACTATATATGCAAATTTAAATAGGTACATGCTGTGTTATAGGCACTCAGCAGGGACAACAACACACTCACATAAATTAGAACTCACTACTGTGGTAAAAAAACAATGATGTAGTCTCCCAGGAGAAACTAGCCATGTGGGCTCAATAAGGACAACAACACATAGATTCATGATACCAAATAGTTAAGACTGCAGCAGCCGCCTAAGCCAATGCCTTGACCATCTATAATCATCTTCTCTGACACGAAGGTTACAAACACATGACTGGGTGTAAGTCACTTAGTGAGTGCATGCACACAACAATACTAGAGTAACCTAGTCGCTACCAATCTCCATCATGCCCCTTCTTTTAAGCATATAAGGGTGAAGACATAGGGAATGTAATAATTGGTTTTGATGTTGCGCCAAAGCACGTACATCGTGAATTCCTACGGACAATCTCTTCCATCGCATCCTCTTTTTGGATGTTGGGAGTGTCTTCTGATCCACCTTAAAATTACTTGTTTTTAGTGCATATTTTATGATCGTTTTATGCATATTTTTTGTGATATTGCACTTTAAAGAAAGGTATTTTTGTATATTTTTGGTTTCAGGTACATGGAATGGAAATTTAGAGAAAATAAGGGAAAAATGAGAAAAAATGATGCAAATTTTATGGCATCGACACTTTAGCGCCACAAACATGAGCAGAGGGTCATATAGCGCCTGGACAGGCGTTATAGCGCCAGTAACTTCCCTTCCAGAGATCCATTGACTTTGGCTAAATTTTCAGAGATCTATTAAAATGAATGAAAATTGGACAAAAAAAGTGGATTTTTTGGCAACATTTGAAGGCTTTAGAAAGTCCCACTTTTGTGTTTTAGTGTATGTATTAGTGTGTTTAGTGTTGTAAGATCAATAGTTTGGAGATTTCTTCAAGGAGACTCCAAAATTTATGTTGGAGCGAAAAGATAAAGTACTTTGTATTTGTGCTTTAGTTTTTATTTCTAAGACTTGGACTTCAATACAAATTTGGTGTTTTTGTTTTCTTCTACATGAATTCTGAGTAGTTCTCTTTCTTTTTTCCTTGCTCTTGGGAATTAATCTTGTGAAATGAGAATGATTTAAAGATTTCTATTTACTTTTAAAAATTGTGATGACGTTTTCACTGATTATTCATTTACATTACAAATTGGTCATTTGTGAGGTTAAAATCCATTGAGAAACATGAAAACCCATGAGAGCTATGATTTCACCCAACTAATGAGTGTCACACTTCATTTTGGGCAGAGCCGTTGCGATCATCTAAGAGGGAATGCAAATAGATAAGGAGATAATTTTTTTATGGGCGTAAAATTGTTGTTTCTTTGGTGACAAACTATATTCTTTTTTAAATTCAGTTTAGAGTTTGAATCGTAAGGGTCTCTAGTAGGTCCTATAGAGAGGGCACAGTGGGTAATCTAGATTAGAGAGGGCAGAATCTACTCAACACTACTACACAAGTTGGTGAAAAATTCTAAATTAGCCAATATTCTTTGCTAGCACCGGGAGGGGTAAAGAATAGGAATACTCATATTTATCACAATAATACATCATATTTATTGTCATTCAAATCCTATATAGATTAATATCTCATTAGAAGGAGAAAGATCTTTACATATTATTCAAACTCATTAGAATTACTTTATTAAACTGTTAAATGTTGTTGTTTCTATCTGCTTTAATTTAGTCTTAATCGTTATTCATCATTTCGTTTTCATTTAAATATGTAATTTAAATAGAATTTGCTTTTGAGTTTAGCAAGCCAATTTAACTAGTTCAATTATCCTTGTGGGATCGATGTTGGGGTTCTTAAGAAAAATCCTATATTACTTCAAACGATACGTAAACTTACGTAGTACCTCTAATGTGAAGTTTTATTATTTATTTTTCATTTCATTTCATTTATTCATACTAGCGCTGAATATAATTTGTGTTAAGTTTTTGGTAATATTTTGAAGATTAAAAAAACATGTAATTGCGAGTCGGGTCAAGTTTTTGGCATTGTTGTCGGGATAGGTAACGTAAACTTTTTAAATCTGAAAAGTAAACTTTTTGATTTGCAATTTTTTTGAATTGTAGATTTTTTTTTATTAAAAATTAAAAACCAAAAAAATTTAAAAAATTTAAATTACAAAAACCGAAAAATTAAAATAAAAAAATTTCTATTTTATTTTTGTGTTATTTAATTTTCTAAATTTTATCATTTGTATGCGTAGTTTGAGATATGAAGGTTTAGTGCTCTACGATTTTGAATTGGAACGTACTATAAGAAAAATTCAATAATACGGAAGACTTCATAATTTTTAAGATATGACGAACACTTCACAAAATAATATTCAAATCCAAAATGGTGAAAATAAACATCATAATTTACAAAAACCTTTAAGGGAATATGCAAACCCTACGACAAATGAAATTCACTTAAGTATTCAAACTCCTGTTGTAGCGGCGAACTCATTTGAACTTAAACTTGCAATAATACAAATGGTACAAAACAATCAATTTGAGGGAACACAAAATGAATATCAAAATTTACATTTTGCAAGATTTTCAAAATTGTCTATTATATTTAAATATGATGGTGTATCAAATGATGTTGTCATACATAGACTTTTCTTTTTTTAATTAAGGAATATAGCTAAGATGTGGTTAAATTCATTAACACCAAGATCTATTAGAACTTAGGGAGATTTGACACAAAAAATCCTAGCTAAATATTTTCCACCTTCAAAAACTGTTAAACTTAGAAATGATATTACATATTTTACCCAGTATGAAAGGGAGTCAATTTATGAAGTTTGAGAAAGATTTAGGGAACTCCTTAGAAAGTGTCCACATCGTGTTTTACTAGACATGTTAATTGTTCAAACTTTTTATAATGGGTTAGTCGAATCGCTTAGATCTATCATTAATTTGATAACTGTTATTAGGAATTCTAGTTTATTTTAAATCGCTTATCACAGTCTAGTAAAAGAAGATAAATGTCGTTTTGGGAAGATTCACTTTAATAGGTAAATAATAAGAATTTTGAACTTACCAACTTCAAACTTTACTTAAGGAAATCCATAGATTATTAAAAAGGCGTAGTTTAAATATTAACTAGCAAACCAAGATATTTTAAAGTTTTTTTTCTGTTAATTTTAACCAAATTAATAATATCTTGAGTTTTAACCAAAAAGATAACTTAGAGATGGAACATTAAAATTTCCAATGTTGAGTTTTATTGCTTACTTATATTTAAAAGTTAAAAAGAAAAAAATGCTAACTAGATATAGTAATTCTTAAAAGAAAAAAAAAAGAGAAAAAAGAAAAGTAAAAGGAAAAAAAAAAGTGCTGAGAAGAAGCTTAAGGTTGGCACAATAATAATTTAAGATAAGAAAAAGGAGAATCAGTAGGGTGCTTAAATTGGTTATTTAATAATAAATTTAGTGAAAACTTGCGATAAAGTTTTTCCATGAAACTTTAGTGAAAACCACTAATAAAATTATCTTCAAGAGAAATAGTTAATTAATATTAAATTGGTTATGACAAAGTTTTCCATGAAACTTTAATGAAACCCCTCTTAATGTTATCTTTAAGGGAAAA
Organism: Phalaenopsis hybrid cultivar; assembly: GCA_002079205.1. Lineage (NCBI taxonomy): Eukaryota > Viridiplantae > Streptophyta > Magnoliopsida > Asparagales > Orchidaceae > Phalaenopsis > Phalaenopsis hybrid cultivar. The sequence continues at coordinate 163,162 of JXCR01086136.1, read as the reverse complement.
ATATAATTAATAGCAAATTGGTTATATCCACTCAAAGCACTCTAAGGAAATTTAAGTCCAGTGAAAGAGATTTATATTACACTAATTTAAGTATCTATGGAATGTTCTTAAGGATTGAATGAAGGGAATTAAGCAAAGGTCAAGTTATTAACCCATAAGGATAAATGATCCTACAAATGACATTTAAACACTTTTATTTTGCTTTGATAATCATTTTGAATAGTTAGAAACCTACAAGAGTGCCAATTATTTTCATGGAATCCCAACTGAGTTATGCAATTACTTGAGAGCAAGTAATAAGGTGAGTTTGGGGGTATTGACATGCGTCATTTTTATGTGATTATCCCCATAATTTTTCTTGCATTTTTCATGTTATTTTGCTCTTTTACCATAGATTTACACTTGAGAAAGGTTTTATGTTGATGTTGTGCATAATCCAATTGTTTAACACAAGAAATTTGGAATGAGAAAAACCAACCAAAAAGTAACTTGAACCTGTGTGGCCACTTGGCCACACCTAGAAGTGGCATGACCACCCCACCTATCAAAGAAATGCATCGTGACCACACCAGATCGGATGTGACCAAATCATCTTGATCAAACACGTGGCATAACCTCACCACAGTCTAGCGTGTCCATGTCGCCCCGTTTAGAATTATGGCATGACCACACCAACAAGTGGGAAAAAAACTTTAAGAAGGAAATTTGCTTGTTAAATTCTTGTTTCTTGGTATAAGAATGATTTTTAGGGCTTCTTGGAGGAGATTTTGAACTAGAGAGGAGTTGGAGGCTACTGGAGGCAAGAATTAGAGAGAATTCAAGTACTTTCTTAAAGGTTTTCTTCCTCCCTTGTTTAAAGCCTTTAAGGGTAAGTTTTCTCTATTTTGTAAGTCGTGAGAGATTGTTGTATGAGAGGAAGGATTGTTGCTTTTATTATTGTAAGTTTAACATATTTTTGTTTCTTGTAATGAAATCCTTCATAGTTTTCCTTGCTATGGTTTTCTCGATGATGTGTGGCTTCTTTCTTATTTGTGTCTCTATGATGTAGGGGTAGAGATTTTTATCATGATTTTTTTTGAAATATTTTTCGTTAGCATTTTCTTGTACTTTCATGGCCTATGTTATTGGTTCCGATGAACGTCATTTACTCAAGGTCACACCCACTTGAGATAAATCTAACCAAGGTCACACCCCCTTGAGATATGCTCACTAAAAAATTTCATCTTTGAAGTTTAGTAGTTGATCACCCAACCAGAATAATATAAAAGAGTCACATGAAAATGTAAGGAAAGGTAAATAATTGAGGTAAAATACAAAGGGTTCTTTCATTTACTTACATAGACATACATTTTATTGCATCCCAACAACCAATGCTTACCTATATCATAAATTCAAAAAGAAAAAGAAATAAATTTTGGAAAGGAAAACATTTCAGGATTAAACATTGGATGACTCTACGGCGTCCTGAAAATCCTCTTCCTCAGCCTCCTCTACTCCTTCGGCATGGACAAAACTTTTGCTCACAAATTCAATGCCTTCATCTTTAGGATCTGAGAGAACCGTATGTAATTCTTCCATCTCCAACCACTTGGGATCAACCAGTTTATGCTTCATAGACCTCTCAATGGAGAGGGAAGTTTGGGCCTCTATCTGACAAGAAAGACCCTTGACATGCTCTTCTCAGGTTATCATCAAGGACATCTTCTCCTTCAATTTACAGTTTTCCTTTAAAAGTTTATCCACCTAAACCTCTTATTTTTTAGCCTCTGATTTCCGTTCAGTTAAGGAAATATGCAGTCTCTCCTCAACCATAATTGCTTTTTGCTTCATTGTCCAGGCCCTTAAGGGTAACCTCACGACCTGTTCCTTGGCTCTATTAAGGAGAATCACCTTAAAATATGAAGCCTTCCAAGCCAAGGCATGGTACATGTTGGTTTCTTAGAGCATATCCTGCCTATCCATATATTAAAGTGTTTTCTCAAAAGTAGGGGACCAGAACATCTCTACCAGGGTGGATGGGTAATCCTTATTCATGGGAATATTATGAAATCACTATGTCTCCCTATCACTGAGTGTGTAATGGTCGCTCATCCATACCTTGATTTTTTGGTCGAGGGAAAAGGTCCAATCAGATGAGAACCCTTTCCCCTTCTTCACAAAGGAAGAAAGAGAAGGCAATTTAGTGTTTAACCCTAAAAGAAAGAAAAGGTAAACCCTTGTCTGGGGCATGAGCCTTTCCTTCTTAACGAGGAATGAACCTTAGTCCCACTGTATCATCCATCTGATCTTCCTCAGACTCAATTCCAATCAAAATAGGTTGGGAAGCACGACTAGCTTCCCCCCATTTCTATGAACTTATGAAGGAGGTCACACCAGAAGCCATAGAACAAACTCTGACAGTCGCTGGCTTCTGAATCACCAGGAGCCGGGGTACTTGGAGTTTAGAGGGGGTCTTCCTCGCTCCCATTTAAGAAACCTAAATTTATTGCTACAAATAACTTCTTTTTCCAATAAGTAAAATCACACTAGCAATAATCAAAGTAATAGGGAGGTATGAAGAAATATACGTACCTTACGCATCCCCCTCGGCAGATCCATGTGAACCCGAGTGCCATCTACTTCTTCCAAAATAAGAAAAAGTGTCTTTTCCTTATGGTTTATTTGAACCCACTTGCTCTGAAGCTGCCTTTATCTAAGCCATTTCGCAATTGCCAGAAGCAGCCCACAATCCCTCGACTTTTATCCTCACCATCTGGTCAGATCATGGGGCCATCAATCCTAGGATCAAGATATTGGAACAGAGAGAGTTGCTGGCCCTTAATCAAAGCTCCATGAGCTCAAAGGAGTTTGGGTAGAACTTTAACTTTCTTTAACTAGCACTCAATTACAAGAGCATGAATCTCCCAATTGCTTGTATAGGAAGCGACTAGAAACTTAGTCTTCCAGTCTTTTATTTTATTCTCAAGGCCCAACAGTTGACTAGACATAGCAATCCTAACTGATCCTGAATGAGAAGAAGTGGTTGAACAACTTAATAGTTTACGGAATCTTCATCCATAAGTAGAAAAGAACGGAGGTCATAATCAAAGCCACACAATTTGGAAGAAATCATGTTGGAATGACCCTATATCAATTAAAAATTGACCATAGCTCTTTACACAAGAGCAGTCGAATTCCTTGTTTAACTAATCTTTGTTGAAGAACAATTTGGCACCAAACTGATATGCAGCTCACTCATTGCTAGCTACTGGTCGAAGTCAGATCGAAGTGTCGAGAACGTAAAGCTCTTGAATCTCTTTCACCTCTGTTGCGGACAAAATGAAGGTTTCTGCGATGGGAACCGAATCAAAGGTCCCTTGTAAAAACTTTCTTGCCATCATGAAAATAGAGGAGAAGTGAAAATCTCAAAGAATAAGAAAAGGAGAAAGCATAAGCCAAAAATGACATGAGCCTATTTATACAGGGAAGAAATACAAAATGGCACTGACATGGGACATATTGATGTGACGTTAAAAGCAAACACGATACCCAAGGTAAAGAATATTATTTATTTATATTCACTGCAAATTACATAAAAACCCCTCGAAAAGCTACCCCAAGAGGAAAACCCTTACTAAACAAGCATTCTCGGCTACGCCCAAGACAAACCCTTGGTAAAATAGCCTCTCGTACAAAATCTCACCCCCTAGCCTAAAACGTCGGCTCACTCGATCTTTTCTTAAGTCCCAGATAAAGAGGAGGTTCTCTGAATTGCCTTCGGTTCCAAACGGAGGTGCCCCATCTTTTCCTGGACAACAATCATCTCCCCCTAAAGAGTTCTGAGATCCTTGCGCAAGGCAACAACCTCTCCTTCCATCTGATCCATTCTCTTTGAGGAGGCTCCATGGCTAGGACAAAATGCTCCTCCATCTTCACAAGGTGGTGCACAAAAGATTTGGAAGATGTTTGAGGTCCCTCTGTTGCCTCCTCCCTGACTNCCCAAAAGATCAAGGGATCTAGGCTAGAAATTTAAGTTCAGGGTTGTGAGTGATTGTGAGTGTAGATGAGTGCCTTAGCCCCAAAACAACACCTAAGGTTCAACAATCCTAAGGGTCTCATCTTGAGTTTTCCCCACAGTGACCCCACCTACTAAATATTTAGAGGTTAAGAGGGTGGCTCATCTTGAGTATCCCCCATAGTGACCCCACCTACTAAGTATTTAGAGGTTGAGGCAATATGTGAAACTTTAAGTTGAGTGAAGAAAAAGGTAGAATTTCTAATGGTGAGGGTTCCATGTCTTGTTTTCTAGGACCAATATGTGGAACTTCAAGTTGAGTAGAGAAGAGTTTGAAATTTCTAGTGGTGAGGGTTCCAGATCTAGTTTTCTAAGAATAGGCAATAAGAAGTTTGGAATTTCTAATGGTGAGGGTTCCATGTCTAGTTTTCTAAGAATAGTCAATAGAAAATTGTAGAATTTCTAATGGTGAGAGTTCCTTGTCTAGTTTTCTAAGAATAGTCAATAAGAAAATAAGTGTAGAGTTTCTGATGGTGAGGGTTCCTTGTTTAGTTTTCTAAGAATAGTCAATAGAAAAGTCAATGGCTAGACCCTAGGCTACTAAAGAGGAAAAACTAAACCTCAACCAAAAATGAGGTCAACAGCGCATCAAAACTAATAAACTTTCTTCTATTCAAAACTCCATACCTTGAAGTATTTTTGGAATTATAGGCCATGGAATTTGAAAATAAGAAGTTTTTGTTCGTCCAAGGCAGTTTTTAGGACATTAAAAATACCTCTCAGCGGTTATTACGGAACAAAATCTCGCCAAAATCAGCCAAAACTGTCAAACTACTATTAGAGCTGTCGGCGCTTTAGTTTGTCTGCGAGCGCCATCGGCGTCAGAGGCCAAAATTACTTCTTTTCATGTTTTTGATCAATTTGATTCCAATTTTTCCTTTAATACCAATTTTGTATTAATAAAATTTTTTAAGATTATTATCAACTAATATATAAATACTTATCAAACAAAATAAGAATACATAGATATATATGTTTATATATGGGTTGCCTCCCATAAAGCGTTTGGTTTAACGTCGTCAACCCAGCATACCATTTGATTAGTTTGGTTGACTTAACATTAAAATGTTCTTAAATTGTGGTATGTGCCCTTCATAATAATATTTCAATTGATGTCCATTAACTTAAAATATCTTTCTAGTGTTAGGATCTTTAACAACAACAGTTCCATAATGATAGACTTCAATTACTTTAAATGGTCCTAACCATCTAGATTTCAGTTTTCCTAGAAATAATCTCAATCATGTATTATATAATAAAACTTCTACTCCATGTTCAAACTTCTTTTGAAAAATCTTCTGATCATGCCATATTTTCATTTTCTCTTTATAGATTTTTTCATTATCATATGTTTCACTTCTAATCTTCTCAAGTTTATTGAGTTGCAATAATCTTTTCTTACCAACATCCTTTAAATTAAAATTAAACTCCTAAATGACCATATCATGTCACCATAATGCAGTATCTAATCTAGCAGTCCAATCCAATTTATAGAGATTTACAGCTTTTTCTAACATTCATTTAATTTCACGATTTGATATCTCTGCTAGACCGCTAGTTTAAGGAAGATAAGCAATAGAGAATCTATGCATAATATCATATTTCTTAATCAATTTTTTTATTCTCTTATTCCTAAAATGAGATCCTCCATCAGTAATAATTACTCTCGGCATTCCATATCTTGTAAAATTATTTTTTATTAAAAATTTAGAAACACTCCAAGCATCACATCTAGGTACAACAATAGCTTTAATCCATTTGGACATATAATCAACAACAAATAATATGTATAAATTTATAAATAAAGGCATAAATGGTCCCACAAAATCTAATCCCCACACATAAAAAATTTCATCTTCTAATGATTAATTTAGAGCTATTTCATTTCTTCTAGAAATATTTCCTACTCGTTGACATCGATCACATGTTTTAATATATTCATTAAGATCTCTAAAAAGAGTACGCCAATAAAATCCAACTTGCAAAATCTTATATGCAGTTCTATTTGTTCCAAAATTTCTTCTAAATTCAGAATCATGACATCTTTCAATTATCTGTTGAGTTTCCTCATGAGACACACACCTTCTGATAATTAGATCTTCACATTGTTTAAATAGATACGGGTCATCCAAAAAATAGATTTTTGAATCAATTATAAATTTCTTTAATTGTGGATTTTTTATATCAGGTGCTAAAATATGACTTACAATATAATTTATTATATTGGCATACCATGTACATTCATTTCATCAATACTATATAATTGTTCATCAGGGAAATTCTCTAAAATTTTATTTACAAAAATAGTTAATATTTCTCTTTCTAGTCTAGAAAAACGATCAGCTATTTGATTATCATATCCCTTTATATCAACTACGATACAATCAAACTCTTGCAATAGAAGTATCCATCTAATTAATCTTGGTTTATCATCCTTCTTTTGAATCAAGTATTTAATAGCATAATGATCTGTATGCACTGTACATTTAGTTCTAATTAAGTAAGGTCTAAGTTTATCAAAGACATAAACAATAACGAGTAACTCTCTTTCAATAGCAGTGTAGTTAATTTGAGCATCATTTAGACTTTTACTGCCATAATATATTACTTTAAAAACTTTTTTGCGCCTTTGTCTTAACACAGCCTCAATAGCATAATGACTAGCATCACACATAATTTCCAATGGTTTCTCCCAATCAGGTGGAACTATTATAGGTGCAGTGATTAATTTTTCTTTTAATAATTCAAATACTTTTATGCTTTCTTCATTAAAATCAAATTTCGTGTCCTTTTCTAAAAGTTGGCATATTGTCTTAGTTATTTTAGAAATTTTTTTATGTAACATCTGTAGAAACCAGTATGTCCTAAAAAGCTTCTTACCCTTTTAATATTAGTCAGAGGTGGTAATTTTTTAATAACTTGAATTTTTTTAGGATCTACTGCCATGTCATTTTCAGAAAATTTATCCACAAGTACAATTCCTCGTGCAACCATAAATTGACATTTTTCCCAATTTAATACTAGGTTGATTTTTTCACATACTTCCAAAACTTTTTCTAAATTATTTAAACATAATTCAAACAAAGTTCCAAATACCAAAAAATCATCCATAAACACTTCCATTCCATGTTCAATAAAATTGCTAAAGATAGACATCATACATCTTTGAAATGTCGCAGGTGCATTGCATAGTCCAAAAGGCATTCTATGAAAAGTAAATGTTCTATATGAGCTAGTAAATTTTGTCTTCTCTTGATCCTCTAGAGCAATTGGAATTTAGTGATTATCGATATATCCATCTAGAAAGAAATAATATTTGTTCCAAGCCAATCTATCCAACATTTGGTCTTGAAAAGGTAAAGGAAAGTGATCTTTTATGGTGGCCATGATTTTTTTTCTATAGTCAGTACAAATTCACCAACCAATAACTTACTTATTGGTATTAATTTACTTTTCTCATTTTCTTCAACGGTCACTCATCCTTTCTTCGGAACACAATGAATTGGACTTATCAAAGCACTGTCTGAATTATGATATATAATACTAGCATCTAGCTATTTTAAAATTTCTTTTTTAAGAACTTTCATTATTGGGTTTAATCTCCTCTGAGGATCAGCTTTAGGTTCATATTGTTCATCTAATAGGATTCTGTGCATACAAATAGAAGAACTAATTCTTTTAATATTTGTTAAAATCAATCCAAAAGCCTTTTTATATTTTTTTAATATCTTTATTAATTTTTGTACTTGAATCTCTGTTAATTCAGAAGATACAATAACAGGCAATGTTGATGACTCTCCTAAAACACATATTTTAAATGGGCAAGTAATATTTTCAATTCTCAAGTTCAGGTGGTTTAATACTTGAAGGAATAAGATTTTTATTATCATTTTCCAACGTGTCTAAAGTTTCAAATTTGCTTTGAATATATTCCAAATCTTCTTCTTTTATTTCATTCTTGTTTTTTAAAAAATCTCCTTGCTTTAATTGGTCTTCAAACTCATTCTTAAATTGCTCATTACTCAGATAATCAGTTATGTCCATCCTAAACATTCATTATCTTTTTCTATTGTTGGATATTTCATAGCTTTTATAATAGTAAATGTTACTTCTTGATCATTAACTCTCATTATTAATTCTCCTTTTTTTGCACATCTATCATAGCTCTCTCTGTTGCAAGAAATGGTCTCCCCAAAATAATAGGATTTTTTTTATCTTCTTTCATATTTAGTACTATAAAGTCTACAAGGAAAATGAATTTATCCACTTTTACTAATACATCCTCTATAATTCCTTTTGGATAAGTTATTGATAGATCAACTAACTGAAGAGTTATAGTAGTAGGGGAAATCTCTCTCAAATATAAACATTTAAAGATCAATAAAGGCATAAGATTGATACTCGTTCCTAAATCACATAAAGCTTTTCCAAAAAACTTTTCACCAATAGCACAAGACATAGTAAAATTACAAGGTACTTTTAATTTTTCAGAAAGCTTTTTCTGAATAATAGAACCACACTCTTCACTGAGTGCAACAGTCTCATGATCTGTAAACTTCCTTTTCTTGTTTAGTATATCCTTCATAAATTTCACATAACATGACATTTGTTCCAAAGCTTCAATAAAAGGAATGGTTATTGTTAACTTCTTAAGGATTTCTAAAAATTTTGTAAATTGTTTATCTTTGTTCTTCTACTTCAGTCGTTGAGGAAACGAAGGTAATGGTTTTCCTAAAGGACCTTATGTTTGTTCATTTTCATTTTGGTCACTTTCTATTGCTTCCTTCTCTTCATCAACTTCAGTTTCTCTTTGGGTCCTTATTTCAACTTCTTTTCCACTTCATAATTGAATAGCTTTAGTTTGCTCCCTATTTTTATCTTTTGGATTAACTTCCACCGTACTCGAAAGAATTCCAGAAGGTCTGTTACTGAGTGCAGTAGCAATATGTCCTAATTTATTTTCAATACTTCTAATAGCAACCCCTTGATTCTGTATTTGATTTCTCATGTTTAACATTACTTCTTCCATCGTCAACTTATTTTCCTTAACTTGTGGGTTAGGATTAGAGTTAAATCCAGAAGGATAATAAGGTCGATAAATAGGATTTCCTCGATTGTTCAATTTTTTAGACGGATTCACTGAATTGTTATAATTATTTCAACTAAGATTAGGGTGATTTTTCCATCTTGGATTATAAAAGTTAGAATAGGTATTGTTATTTTGATTATTTATAGCATTTAAAGTTTCATAAGATGATTAAGTATTAATGATTTGTCCTAGTGAATTTTCCTCTAATACTAGGGGTATTTGAGAATAGTTCACTCTTATTTGATCAATCTTTTTCGAAATAGCTTCAATTTGAGATGCTAAAATAGAAATTGCATCAGAATCATGGATATTAGCTACTCTCTTAGGATTTACCATTTCAGAGGGTTGTTGAAAATTTTTAGGAGCCGTTTCTTCAATTAAAGAATATGCTCATCAAAAAGTTTTGACATTAGTGGTCCACTCGCAGCAACATATATAATAGATCTAAGAGATCCTAATAATCCATTATAAAATATTTGAATTTTTAACCAATCTGATAGAGCATGGTGTGAACATTTTCTAAGAAGATCTTTAAATCTTTCTTGAACTTCATGTATTGATTCCCCTTCAAACTGACAAAAAGATGTAATATCATTTCTAAGCTTAATAGTTTTTGAGGTGGAAAATATTTAGCTAAGAATTTTTTTGATAGTTCTCCCCAAGTTCTAATAGATCCAAATGCTAATGAATTTAACCAAGCCTTAGCTTTATCCCTTAAGGAAAAAGGGAAAAGTTTAAGCCTAGCAACATCATTAGACACTCCATCATATTTAAAAGTAGCATAAATTTCAAGAAAACTAGGAAGATGTAAGTTTGGATCTTCAGTAGGTGTTTCTCCAACTGATAATTTTCTACCATTTGGATAATGNATTCTCCAAACTGATTATTTTGTACCATTTGGATAATAGCAAGGTTAAACTCAAATGAATTAGCAGCAACATCAGGATTTTGAATAGTTAAGTGAAGTTCATCTACTGTCGGATTAACATAATCTTTTAAAGGTCTTTGTCAAATTTCGTTTATTTGATTATTTAAGTTATTCTCCATTTCATTTAAATTTTTAATTTCTTTTTGTTGTTTTTGAATTTTTCTAATAACAGGCTCTAATTCTAAATCGTAAGGTACTAAACCTTCAGATCCAATATTTCACATAAGCAAATATAATATGCAAAGAACAATTTATTAAAAATAACTCTGAAATGAAAATATATTTTCCTTTTGGATTTTTGATTTTTTTTTATTTTTTTTAAAATTATATATATAATTATCTCTAAATTTCCTAATTTACCAAATCTATATAATTTACTGTTACCTTCACCGACAACGACGTCAAAAACTTGATCTCAAGTGATATAGTTGTGTAAAATTTGTATAGTTGTTGACTCCGCTATACAACGGTGCCGAAAACTTGATGCAATATTTTATGAATTAGAAATTTAAGCAATTAATGTTGGCATTCTATGCAAGTATACGTATCGTTATTAAGTAATAAAGGACTTTCTATTTAAGCCCCAAATATCGATCCCACTGGGAAGGTTTAAATTTGAAATGATAAATTTACTAGGAAATTCATAGAAACTCAAAACAAAATTGTTATCACTAATTTTGAATGTTGAGTTATTATTAGAACAAAGTTATTTAACTAATTACAAAATTGAAATACAAAGTTTAAAAAGTAACTACTAAACTATTAAACTATGTTTATGTGATGAAGATTTCATATATGAAAAAACATTTTTCCCACTACAATGAGATTTTGGTGAAATAAGATGAGATAAATGGTTCAAATATGTGTTGTGCCAAATAGGATTAGTTTTAATTCTCTACCCTGATAGAGTACTATAGAAAATCATTGGTTAATCTCAGGTTTAGTCCCTAAATCCGTGGTTAGGCAAGGAGGATACTAGCTCCCACTACAGAGATCCCCCTTCCCTTCGCCTAAAGGCTAACTCTTCTTTTAGATTTTAAACAGTAAGACCAAATTGGGGTATTTAGTCGGTCACCTTAAAGATTCTCCAATTCTACACTCAACAAAGTATATTTCCCTATTTATTCGCACTCTGTTATGTATAAATTCTCCTTCATGGAATCAAATGTGATCCTCACTCTATTGTAGAACTCATACTCCATTTCTGGGATCATATATTTCACAACATATTTTAATAATTCAACTGACCAGATCCAAAAGTAAATTTAGTTTGGAGTGAAAAATCATCACAATTTATTTTATATTTTAATGTTGACACATCCATATTATCTCTTCATTTCACCATATCTGAGAGTAGGGAGAAAAATAAAGTAAACTACTCAGACTTCATGAGAAAGAAACAACAAAACAAAGATTTCATATATAAAAGAAAGTTCATACAATACTAATAAACAAGCAACACTTATCTGAAACTTTTTTTCAAAGCAAATCCCTTGTAGACTCTTCTAGGAAATGTAGGAAAAAGAAATCTCTCAATTTTCTCTTTCTCGAAAACTCTTAAAGAAGAGTTCACACTTAATCTCACCAAAAAAACTCTAAATTATAAGGAAAATGTAATTTAAATGGTTGCAGAATGAAGAATGAAAGAATGTGTGATGCTTAGAAGGTTGAATTGGGGTAATGAGATATCAAAAAGAGTCACTTTTTTGATCAATTTTAGCCCCAATTAAAGCATAAAGTAGGTTCTCCAATAGGTGCCTCCAAAAACTTTTCAGAAAGCATCCAAATTCATCGAATCTTCTAGAAACAGAGGCTGAACCGACATTGGCACCATCTGCGCTAGTGTTTCATAATTTAATTCATTGCTCTCTATCAAACGGCGCTGTCGGTGCTGCTTTTGGCACCTTCAGCACTGAAAAAATTCTTAACTTCTTCATTTTTGCTCCAAATTTCATCCTTTTTGCTTCAATTCCTAAAATTTAACAACCTGCAAGAAAATATAAAAATACCTTCCATTAAAGTGCAATGTCACAAAAAATGAGTATAAAATATGGGTAAAAAATACATATATTTTTGGTGTATTAGGCTTAAATTACACAACATGATTGTGCAAAGGCATTAAGATAATGTGAGGATTTATATTTCACTAAGCAAATAACCTCAAAATCCTATGGCTTGTTATTTAATTTTAAGGAAAAGATTGATGTTGTAGAATGTTGTCCTATGTTCGCTTCAGCTTGCTCCAAGCTCCTCCTTAAAGTAGCAGTCCTAAAGTCTAAGGTTCAAAAGGTTTTTCCATGTATGTTTCAATGTTTTGGTTTTGTTGTTCAAATTTCTTATTTTGGGGAAGTTAAAGTTGGTTAGAGCGAAACCAGTTAGGATCTCACGATTCACTCATTTCATTTCCATTATTTTCTCTTGAATTTACTTAGTTTAAATGAGTTGCTAAGCTCATTTAAATTGAGGAGATCTCATTAGCAACCTTACGTTATCTCATCCAAGGGACTCTCATAAATTCAAAAGGTCGCATTATGCTTTTTGTTTTGTTTGGAAAAGATGTTTTAATTTTTAAAGCATGTTTTTCTTTTCTTGTAAATTCCAATTTTGGTATAGTTATATAGGTAAAGTAAATGAATGCTGGTAAGAAAATTTTGTAAGGTAAATAAGTGAAATTACTTTGCATAAATAATAAATGCGTACATAGGCCTCTGCTACTGCTGCATGTTAGCATCATAAAGCATAATATATTTGCAGGAAATTCAAATAAATTACAGGAAGTTAAACGGAAGCTTCCAATGTTAAAAAGGTCAAAAAATGAGTCGTAGCAAAACATGAGCAAGTAAAGAAACATCTGTAGTCCCATATAAAAGATCAAAACTAAATGTAAGACAATTGTAAAGGTGGGAGCTCAAAGCTGAACTGTGAGCTTCCCGACCTTATGTAAGAGCTACCAGCCCAATCATATATGGAGGGTAGTCCTAACCATGATCCAAGTTATTAACCATTGACCTTTATAAAATTTTATTTTTAAATTTAGTTTTCATGCATGTAGGAATTGTTTTATATTGTAAAAGAGATTTTTGTTGCAAAGGGGATTTTCATTTAAAACATTTTTGTAGAGTGGTACGGTCTATAGGTTAACTAATTTAATCGAGCTAGGACTACAAATAGCCTAAGAATATCAGAGGCAATCATCTTATCATGATTCATCAAATAGTATCATCAGTCCTTATCCTCTCCTTTTATTAATGGTCCTTTGGGTAAAAGATACTATTCTAAATCTCATGTTGTATCCCTCGTTCTAGCACACATTAGCATTATCATCATTGCCCTAGCCACCTATACCTCAGACTTACACAAGCCTAATGATCCAGAATGAGAAAAAGAAATATCCCTAGTTTCTCATTGATCCCATTTCTTTTATATACTATTGCTTTTTACTCCACTGCTAAGAACTAGATGTAAGTTCCCCAACAACAGAAGCCAAAAACTTGATCCTTATTTGGTACGATAGTACTACTATGTATGTGTGGTTAGATTCTTAATTCTTTGTTTATTTTTTTCTTTCTAATAGTGCCAAATACTTGACTCTGAGGCAAGTAAGAGTTCAACTATTATATTTAAATATTTGGATACTACACAAATATACGTGTTGTTATCAAATAATATAGGACTTTTTGATTAAACCCTGAAATTTTGAACCCACATGGAGAACTAAAAACTCTTGAGAAGAAATTAGATAACAAACTCTACTTATAAAAAGAGTTTTACTCAAACTATACATACTATGGTAGGAATGAAAGTTTGATTCTTTTTGGTAATTTTGGTAATTAAAAATATAGTAAACAACTAATTAAATTTTACTAGTTTTTTGTATGATGAACGCAATACAAATAAATTATCTTTTTCCTTATCATGAATCAGTAACAAGTATAGGAATTCTGTTGTGAGATTATTTAAATTGTATTGTGCCAAATATGAGCAATATTATTCTTTACCCTTACTAGAGATGTTATAAAGAATTTTGGCTAATCTAAATTTTGAATAGTCTTGAAGATGGGCTAGGCATGGAAGATACTAGCTCTCACTCTAGAGTTCCCTCTTCTCCCTCCACCAGGTGGCTAACCTCTCATATCAAGACTTAAAATGATAGACTAAATTTGGGGCTTTATTTTATCACTCTAAAGTCCCCAACTCTACACTTTACAAAGTTAATTTCCCTATTTAGTTGCACTCAACCATATGAATTATTCTCATCCATACAATCTCATGTAACTCTACCATTAGTTGACTAAGACAATACGATCACAGATCTTACATGTTCTCACATCAAATTTTAACATCTCAATTGGCCAAATCAAGAAGTAAATGAAGTACAAGGACTAAATCACCAAAACTTATTCCAGCATTATAGATCAATACTTCACACAAATTCCATCCAACACTTAATTACTTATCATTTTAAGATAAAAAAATGATGAGAATTACTCAGAGCATGGAGAAAACACAACAAAAATCAAGTTTAAAAGTAGAAATCATGTAAAAACATAAGAAGTCTAAATTAAAACCAAATATTATCACAAAGATAAAAAAAATTATATCAAATTCCTCTCCACCAAACTTTTGAAGTTCCTTTAAATCTCTTCCTTTGTCTTACAATCCTCCCTAGGTATGGTCGCCCTACCCTAGACGATTAAAATCTCTCAATCGCACTAACAAACTATAATGCATTATTACTTAGAACTATCTAATCACTTCCTCATTAACTAGGAATGAGAAAAGTTAGAAGAAGCCCTATATAAAATCCTACAACTCCTTACTTTTTACGCTCTAAAAGTGTCCTAAGTCTTTTATACATATCAATTCAATCCAAGTTCTCTTTTTTATTGTTTTCCAAAGGGTGTTTTGGTGTTTCTTCAAAATGTATCATCATTCAATGAATCTTCCAGAAGTTGCCTCTTTTTAAGAACCATTTCAATGTATTTTTGTGTCCATTAACAGTAATCCATATTTGTACCAAGAGTTGTTTCAAATACCCTATCAAAACTCGTCCAAAATTCCTTAAATTTTCATCATAATTACTTGACGCATCAGCATGAGGTCTTAGGTGCTTAGGCGCGACCTTCTGTGTCTCGTGGCACTTAAGCGCCAGTCTTGCGTGCTTAGGTTTCATAGTTCCTTTTCACACCTTCTTCATTTTTGCTCCAAATTTTATTCATTTTCACTCATTTCACCATATTTCATCCCTTTAATTGTTCTTGAAAGAAAAACACACAAATACCTTCCTTTAAAGCTCCATATTCTAAAAAATAGGTATAAAAATGTGTATATAATTGTTATATATTTTAGGTGTATCAAAATCCCTCAAACTTAAAATGTTACTTGTCCTAAAGTGACACTCCAATCTTTTAAAACCAAAATAAGCAGATTATGCAAATGAGTTTCTTTTGGATATTCTAAAATTTTGTTCTAGAAATGTTGTAGTCCAATTTAGAAAAGACTTTAGTAAATGAGACCCATTTAGAGTTTAAAAATATTTAATGTGAAGAAGTCTGAAAATATGAGTCCCTATTTAGTTTAGAGATACTTGTAAATTTACCAACTATAGGGTTTAGGCATTCTATCTCCACCACTTAAAATTTTTATTAAGATTAATTATACTTACTTGTCAGTCTTCAAATTAGAAATTGTTGGTCGTCGGAATGGATATCACGCCACTTAGTTTGATTTAATTTATCTATATAATTTGGGAAAAAGTAGTATTTTAGATTTTGAAAATATAAGACCAGACTGATCTCATATCCTCAGTAGTTTAAATAAACGAGTCTAATATTACAAGAAATGCATCTATCCCGAAAAATAAATACTCTACTTACTAGTAAGACTTGATTAAATAAACTAAAGAATTTATGACATCCGTTTAAGTATGTGAAAAAGAATTTTTTATATTGACGGATAAGTTCCCTTAATTAATACAAAAATTAAATAGGGTTTATATTAAGTTGGGTTCTTAAAAGTTTTCTATAAGGGCAAGCCCCTATAGTTAATTACATCTTAGACTATCAAAGTCACCTAAGAAAACTCTCAATAAAAATCAATAGATATTGTCTTCAAGAATTTCAAAGGGTAGGAATTTTCAAAAGATCTGACAAAGAGGTGTGAAGTGAGATTTACTCAACTTTGGAACATTTTATTTTGGAATCCAAAAGAAGAATTATGGGATGTCACGGATCTTGAGGAGAACCTCAGTGAGTTTCCAAGCTGTCCTACTATTTGGCTTCAGTTTTAGGGGAGAAAATATTTAAATGTTTCATCTTACCAATTTTAATAATAAGGGCTTACATTTTTGTGAGATGATCACACAAATAGCCTGGATGATGTGAGGGTTTAGGTCGTAACGAACGACAACCTTAAAATCCTAAAACATATTGGGGCTTAAATTGCACAACATGAATATGCAAAGGCCTAAAGAAAGAGTAGAGGATTTATGTCACACTAGGCAAACAACCTCGAAATCCTATGACTTGTTGTTTAATTTCTAAGGAAGGATGTGCTGTTTAGATCTTCATGCTGTTGTAGATCCTCATGCTGTAGAAGGCTTCCCACAAAGCTAGCTCCAAGCTACTCGACAAAGTAGTGGTCCTAATATCTAAAGAATTAAAGGTTTAAATGACAGGTTAAAAGTTCAATCATGGGGCGTTAAACTTGATTAGAGTGACACTGGTTAGGATCCCACAGTTCCCTCATTTTGGTATCACTATTTTCTTTCAAATTTACTTAGCTTAACATAGTTGTGAAACCTTAAACCGGTGAGATCTCGTTAGCAACCTTGGGTAACCACCTCCGAGGGACTCCCGTAAATTCAAAAGGACGTTTAAAGTTCAGTGAAATTTCAAAGGATTTATGGTTACCTTAGAAAAAAATTGTTTTAGATTTTTTAAAATGTTGATTGATTTTTGGAAATGTTTTTTTTTTATTTTACAAGTGAAGTAAGGTACACGACCAAGCAGTTATAATAATTTTCAATAAAAGTAAAATGAAAGAAATGAAATAACACTGTAAAAGGGTACCTGTCATCTTCTCGGCATTCCCCTTGAAATGTCAGTTTTCACAACATGTATATAGTTTTGCAAAATTTGAAATAAAATGCAAAAAGTAGATGAAGGTGTGTCTAACAAACCTTGAACTATGACTTATTAAGTCCCAAAGATCTTAGTGGATGATTTCAGAACAAAATACAACAAGTTCAAGTTGTCCTTCAAAATATCCAGGAGATTTTAAAGTGTTCAGGGAATGACCTTGAACTGCTTTAAAGATCCCTTGAACCGTTTGAGTTCATTTTGAACTTACCATATTGTTCTATTAATCATCCAGATCAAATTAAAAACTACCCCATTACATAGTGAATCTTGACATTTTAATCATCCTGAGGACAGAGACTCAATTAATCAGTTGATATTTCACATAATAGTTATGTGAGTGAATGCCCCTAAGGAAAGTTTAGGTCATTAACCCACTACAAAAGTTGGTATATTAGTGCTTAAAGGTGTTTATCATCAATCATATTATCCTTCTAAATCCCATAAAATGAATGTGAATATCAATTCAATATCACTACCAAGCCCTTAACAAATCTAGTGGGGTAAAGTGACAAACGCTAATATTTTAAATTTTAGTGATACATATCCTTATTGAAAGATCATAGCATCCAAATTGTGGGCTTAAAATAAGTGAACTGTCATCCTCCTAACTTAAGCCCATCACTTGAAAATCATTTGATTTTGATTAAATTTCAAGTCTTGATGATTTAGAAAATTATAATTTTATTCTTATTATGGAAAGGTGACAAATTGATTTCTACCTTTTAACCCATTATGTTTCAATCATCCAAACATATTCATTAGCATCAGAATTACCCATTTTTCTCTTTGGTTAATCCTAAATTTTGATTAAGGCACAAAAGTCAAAAATGACCATTTTGCCTTGGGGCTCTCAACCTCATAACCTATTAAGCATAATTTAAATGAATTTAAAATTTTTAGAGTACCCTATCCATAGAGTAATTAAAGCATCAGAGGAGAAGATGTTGTTTTAAAATTTTAGTTTAATTTAAATAATCATTTCTAAATTAAAAAATAAGATCTTCAAAATTAATTTATTTAATCAATCAAAATAAATTTTTTTGGTTTATGGAAAAAATATTAGAGGTTCTCTTAGGTTAGAGAAGCACTTAGGCAAAAGTCCATGATTTTTTTGAATTAAATTTTGCTTATTAATTATTATTTTATAATTACTTAATAATTTTAGTGATTTAATTCAATTGAAAATATGTTTTATCTATAAAAATTATTTTATATTTTTATTAAACTTTCGTAAGTCCAGAGAACTCAGAGAAACAAATTTTATTTTTTTTATGATTTTTAATTTTTAATATATAATTATTTTAATGAGAAAAATAGGAAAAATGCATTTTAAGCCTTTAGAAATTTATTTTTAACTTAGAAAAATTAAGAAAAATATTTTAATGAGTCTCAAGTGATCAGGGATTCATTATGAACATTTTGAATTTTTATATTTTTGTAATTTTTAATTATTTTTAATTTAAAATATAGCAAAAAAAATCAAGTATTTTATCAAAAGCAACTTTTTTTTTCCTAAGTGCTCCTAATCACAAGGAACTCAGAAAATCACTTTCATAATTTTTCTGAGTGTATTTAATTTAATATATTTTTTTTTGTGGAAAAATACAATGTTTCCTAAAAGTTCAACTTTAGTGCTTAAACTTAATCAAATAATTTTCAAATTTTTACAGTGGGTTAATATGATTTTTACACACAATGTGGAATTGATTTTGTTAATTTTATATTAATATTTAATTTACATAAATTAGTACAAGATATACACACTTAATTAAATATAGAAATGTACAAAATTAATAAAACAATCATATTTTTTCTCGTATGCTCCACTGACCACAAGAAATCTTCTAAAATTTATCCCATAATTTTCTTAGTGATATTTCATTTTTTTATATTAAATTAAGACAAAATAGCCATCTTAGCTTGAAAATTAGGGTTGGGAGCATATAGATACCCTCTGACCTTGGAAAAATCAGAGAACATCCCCTCTATCATGAGGAACAAACCTTAAAAATTTCAAGTTATGGTGACCAATGCTTAGTCATAATAAATTAAAATAACATAGAGAGAATTTTGTTAATTAAAAATCAAAGAGTCAACAAATAATTTTTATTTTTTTCCATGTTATTCTCCTCTGTTCACTAAGCAAGAGTGTATTTTTAATTTATTTTTATGATTTTTCTATGCAAAGTTATTCTCCTCAGTTTGCTCTGCTATTCGACGCCGCATGTCACGCCGCTGCCTTGTCATCCCACCTTTTCACACCATCCACTCATCCAATGTGATCTCATATGTCCACCCAATACACACACGATCGGACGACATTCGTTCATCGTCCCCAAATGATCTAACCCGTAAGCCGTCAACACTAAAACGTTAAGGTCTAAAGCTAGACTCAACCAAATCACTTCAGGTTTATTCCTACACCTTCATCTACTCAATAAAAACTTATCTATACGGTTGATCAAGCATGAAATATAGTAAATACGTATTGAGAATGAAATTAAGCTTAGTTTAAGGTTAAGGTTCAATACCTTTGTCTGAGAAAGAAAGGCTCAATCAGATGATTGTAGTAGCTTTGAATGAGTCCAACGAACCTCCAAATGAAGTCCTAGTTTGTGGTGAATTGCCTAGGTACAATTTATACTAAGGCTGATTTTAGGTGTTGGTCTAGAGCTAAGTTAGAGGCTCTCTATGATGGGGCTTTTGTGAGGAATCAACTCCTCTCACTCAGGGGATGGTATGTGCAAGATTAATTAAGCTTTGGTGGACTGTGGAGGTATGGGGAAATATTTCCTGGTTTTCTCTGAATTTTGAACTCAAAATTGAGCTTCACAGGAAATCCAGAGGGGGAAAACAGTGGAATTGAGCTTAGGAATTCTTGGAGGGTGCCTGGAAGCAATTGGAAAGAGTCTCCCCAAGGAAATTGGTTAGTTCACAATTTGGCCATGGAGGAGGTGGTTTAAATAGAAGGGCCTGGGGTGGAGCTCAAGGCCAACTAACCGGTGCAATCAATAGCATATGTGGAGGGGTGCAAAGTGCCAAAGACTAATCAAGGTTGACAAGCTTGGATGAGTGAAATTGAGTTTTGATTAAAGAATGGGGGCTCTTGGTTTTGGCTCCTCTGATGACTAGGGAGGCTAGCTAGTGTAGGGAAGGTGCTTAGATGGCTCAGAAACATCAGGGCAATTTGTCACAATAATTATTTTGGGTTGGTGATGGGTTTTGGTAAAGATCTCCTTGATTTAAGTATTTTAGGAAAGGAATCTCTTAATTTAGGAGACCTTTGGTCCATGGTTCACAAATGGTGGGCTAGATGGGTTTATCCTGGTCACTAGGGTCCAGAAGGTGACTGTAATGGTCATGGCTTGACCACTTTGGCTAAGTTTGGTTACATTTAGGTCATTGGTTCAATTTGGGTCAAATTGGCTTGGAGTTGGATTTGGATTGGGCTAGCCATGAAATTGAGCTCAATTGATTGATCAAGATGGTGTAGATTATTGTCATAAGGAGTTTAGAAAAGCTTTGGAGTGATTTTTAATTGATTTGGAGGTTCAATATGAAGGAATTTGGACATTTGATCAATTTTGGGCATTTGGGTTAGACTTAGGTTTGAGTTAAGCTAGAGTTTGTCTAGGGCCCAATTGATGATTTAGATTGGTCCTATGGATTGTCATGAAGAGTTTTGGATAGATATTGAGTGGAAATTTTCCAATTATGAGGTTCAATTTGGTTGAATTTTGGGACATGCTCAATTTGGGGAAAATTGGGGGTTTGGTCCAAGTTGATTTGGAGTAAAATTAAGGCTTGACAAAAGCCAATTTAAGGTTCAATTTGATGTGTGAAAATGTTTTAAAGAATTTATGATACAAAATTGGGGCAATTGGATAAATTTAGGGGTTCAATTGAGTGATATTTTGGTTTTGGGTCAAATTTGGGCTTTTTTATTTGGGTTGAAAGTGGATTCAAATGTCGGTCAAATGCGCTTGAATTTGATTTCAATCAAGCTTAGGCATGATGAATTTTAGTTTAGAATTGAAATTAATGAGAATTAAGATAAAATCAGTGGACATTGGGGGTGAATTGAGGAAATTTTCCCTTGTTGACCTCACTTTTGGTTGAGGTTTAGTTTTCCCTCTTTAGTAGCCTAAGGTCTAGCCATAGGACTTTCATATAAACTAGACATGGAACCCTCACCATTAGAAATTCTACCATCTTATTTACTCAACTTGAAGTTCCACATATTGATCCTAACTCTAGCACTTAGTAGGTGGGGTCACTATGGGGGAAACTCAAGATGAGTCACCTTTAGGACTGCTGGACCTTAGGGTTACTCACCATTAGAAATTCTAAACTCTTCTCTACTCAACTTGAAGTTCCACACATTGGTCCTAACCTCGACACTTAGTAGAGTGGGGTCACTATAAGGGAAACTCAAGATGAGTCACCCTTAGGACTGCTGGACCTTAGGGTTGACCCTGGTTGTTGGTCTGGAGCTAAGGCACTCACTGCACTCATCTACACTCGTCTACACGCACAATCACTCACAACCCTAAACTAAAATGTCTGACCTAGGTTTCTCGATCTTTTTGGGATACTCATGTAGATAGTCCCCTAAACCTACCAGCCTCAAGGCTATGATTTAACTAAAACCAGTACATAGTGGACCCAAAATGGGATTTCCTTTGGTCCATGACTCATTTATGGTGATTATTTACCTAATCTAATCAAAAATACCCATCTTGGCATTTTTCCCTTAAACACCCCCAAATTACCAAATGCCCCTCCATAGCCCAAAATTCTAAAAATTCCAAAAATTCCCAAAAAATCTCAATAAATTCAAAATCTTCCCAATTTCATTTTTTGCAACTACCACATGACCCAATTTGGTCAATTTGACCATCATTAACAAAAACCCCCAAACATGCCTTTACGGACCCAAATTTCCTCAAATTCAACTCAAATGTCCATCAATTTGATCTCAATTTGACCCCAGTTCCAATCCTAAACTCAAATTAACATTTTATATGGCCAAGATAAACCAAATCAAAGCTTAATTGGCCCATGATTTGAGCCCAATTTTGATTTAGGTCAAAACCCGAAGTTTAACCATTTGACCTAATCTCACCAAATTGAACTCATATCCTAGTTAATTGGCCCCAATTAATGTTGAGAAATCTTCATAACATTACTACACATCAAAATAAACCATCAATTGACCTTGGTGAAACCTCAAATCTATTTGATTTTGGCCTAAATCCAAAATTCCCAAATTTATCCCCAAATTGGCTAAGTCCCCAAATTTCACCCAATTGATTGCCTTAACCCCCAAATTGGCATCCAATTCATATTGAAAACTCTTCATAGGGTCCCCATTGACCATTTACATCAATCAATTTGGACTTAGCCCAAGGCTAACCCAAGCCTAGCCCAACATGACCAAATTGACTAAAATTCAAAATTCCCTCAAATTTACCTCTCAATTGAGGTCAAAACCATTTCCAACCTTCACAAAAGTTGTTCCTTATGATCATATACACCAAATTCAACATTTATTTGGGCTAATTGACATGGCTAGCCTAGACCAAACCCAAGATTTGGTCATTTGCACCCACTTGGACCCACGCACTAAATGTGATCTAACCACCCTAAAGTCATCAAATTAACTCCACCACAACCATTAGTTGGACTTAGTGACCAGTTCAAACACCATGAAACCACCTATATTAAGCCATGGACTAAAGGTCCCCCAAATCAAGGGATATTATTTCCAAAAATGCATGTGCTTAAGATATTCGTACCAAAATTAGGTATTATTGCACTAAATTGCTGTGACATATTCCCATGGGTTCCTTGAGCTCCTAGCCACCTCCTTGTGGCTGGACGGCCAGCCTAGTGGCAAGAAAAGCTCAAAACCTAGAGCCACCTCCATGGGACTTCACCCAAATCAAGCCTAGAGACCAACTCATCCAAATTGAGTTGTAGAGCTCCTCTGCCCTCCACCTAAGCACCACAATGCACCAAAACTTATGCCCTGAGAGCCACCCCATGGCTGTTATTATAAAAACTCACATCCACGACCATGAGAGGTGTGCTGAAATTTCTTTAGAGAGGCCTCTCCAAACTTCTCACAGAGCTTCCCTAAGATTATATCAGTGCATTCCAACTATTTTCCCCACCAATTCCCACTACCGGAGCTCAATTTTAAGCTTGAAACCTTGCCGAAAACTAGGACAGAACCTAATACACCTCCACAGTCCACCAAAACCAAATTAGTGAAAGAAGATAAAGCCCCATCAAATCACCCTTCCACAGAGCCTCTACCATAACTCTAGACCAACACCCAAATTTGAGCTTGTTCGAATCCACACCTATGCTTTATACCAAGACCAGGGACTCAATCCCTAGTCTCATTGGACCGCAACGAACATGCCAAGACCCTCTTATTGAAGCTTTACTTCTCAGAGCAAAGGTATAAAACCTCACCTCCTCTCGAGCATATTTTGATTCACCGTTTGCTTAGAGTTAATTTGATTGCTTGATTAAACTCCTCCTCCTCCCGAGCTTCTTTTGATTCTCCATTTACTTAAGCTTGATTTCATGGTACATTAATTCCTCCTCCCGAGCTTATTTTGATTCTCCATTTACTTAGGCTTGATTTCATGGTATATTAATTTCCTCCTCCCGAGCTTATTTTGATTCTCCATTTACTTAAGCTTGATTTCATGTCATCTTAACCGCTCCCTTCTCAGAGCAAAGGTATAAAACTCCTCCTCCTGAGCTTATTTTGATTCTTCATTTACTTAAGCTTGATTTCATGGTACCTTAGCAGTATAGATTATGTTCTCACTTAGACGAGTCCATAGGATCAAACCCGAAGTGATTTGGTTGAGTCTAGGCTGAGATTTTGGGGTTTTAGTGTGAACGGTCACGGGATCATTCTATCGGGGACGATGACGGGGAGTCGTTTGGTCAAGCATGTATCAAATGGACAGAGTAGATCGAGCCGACGGCGCTTCGGGACATAAACCGCGGGCCAAGTCAGCAGCTATGTGGATGGCAACATCCAACAAGAGCGTGCCACGCATACCTTCGGAGCTGCCTATAATCTAGTCAGCACGCGCGGTTTAAATAGATAAATAGGTCTTTTTCCTATTTATTTAAATACCCCAAACTTATAAAATTCATAACTTTCTGTTAAAAAATCACAAAAATAAAATAAAAATACCTTCTTGATCAGTGAATAGAGGAGAATAATGTGGAATAAATTTGCCATTTGGTGCATATTTTATTTTTAATTAATTAAACACTATTTTGAATCATTTGATTCTCCAGGCATATTGACACATCACCTTGGCTTAAAATTTTGCATGTTGTAGCCTCTGTCATAAGAAATATGCTCTGATTTTTCTAAGGTCAAAGGAAGTCCCTATAGAGAGATCCTTATTTTTAAAGTTTTTGCACATCATTTATTTAAAATAATCATGTAAATTGTCATATTGATTAGAAAAATCTAAGAAAATTTTGGAAGGTCCACCATGATCAGAGTAGCTTTTGAAAATAATTTTATGGGTCAAGTCACTTAAAATATACCTAATTTTTACAAACCCTAAGTCATTGAGATAATTAATTTTGAAAAATATAAACATTTAAATGACTTGATTTTTTATCTCCACTATGGTTCCTGATCTAGAGAACTCACCATAAAAATTTCAAAATATTTTGAGTTTATTTTGTAACTTAAGTTGATTTCTAAAGATAAATAACATTTTTGGCACCAAAATGATTTTTAAAAATCTAAATACAACTCAAAAATTGTGAAACTTAGTTTTTTGAGTCCTATGTGATCAACGGTATTTTCTAAAATTAAAATGATCTTTAAAATAAAAACTTAATTTTTAACATATTTTAAATATTTAAATAATTAAAAATCCCTAAAAATCACAAAAAATAATAAAATTCAAGGAAATGTTATAAATTATTTTTTAAGCACTTAGAAATAATTAGAATATTTTTCCTGATTTTCTAAATAAATATATTGAATTTTAAAAGCTTAAAACTAATTTTTAAAAGTTAAAAATGAGTTCTCATTAAAAATAATTCCAATAAATCAAGTAAAATTTAGAAAAAAATAAACTCTTCTCCTCTAAGTGCTCTGACTTTAGGGAGACTTTCAAAAATACAAAACTTAATTTTCTCCATTTAAAATATTTTATATTTAATAAATACCTTTAGAACTTAAAATAATTCTTAAAATTCATATAAAAATTCAAAAAATCATGAAATATGGTCCAAAGATTTCTCCAATTTAGGTTTGTCTCCAATAAAAATTTCAAGGTATTAGGAGTCACTTTGGTCAATTTAAAAATTTTCTTTGAAAAATTCTTATTTTGCATGAAAATTATTTTATAAATTAAATTAAATTTTGAAAAATTACTTTTCTTCTCTGATGTCTTAATTGAGGCATTAATGAGGTAGGATAAAAATTTCAAAGTCATTTGAATTGAATTTAAGAAATTATGAAGTGATAGAGCCTTAGGGGCAAATGTGTAATTTTGGAAGATTAGCCTTAATTAACCTTTAGGCTTAATTTAAGAAGAAGAAATGGGTAACCTCTGATCTTAATCAATTTATTTGATGTTTTAAACACAAGGGGTTAATTGGTAGAAATCAATCTCACTTTCTTAATTGAAAAAGATAAGTTAATAAAATTTTAAATTATTAAAATTTGGGAGTTTATTAAAATAAAATGAACCTAGGACTTAGGGGTATGATTTTGGGTGTTAATAACTCATCAATTTAATACCCCTATTTTTATTTTAAAATAAAATTTAAATCATGAATTATGACCATCAAAAGCTTAATCTTTTCAAAGTTAATTAGGACACTCACCTGGGTCTTAAGGGCTTAGTAGTGACTTAGGCTAAATCAAGTTTCATTTAAATGAGGGTTAGATAAGTAAATATCGTGAAAATTAAAACATCTTTCAAACACTACAAGCCCAATTAGGATTAAAATTTGGCTAAGTGTTCCAACAACACTAACTTGCCTCTTTTAAAGGGTCTTCACCCACATAATTCTTAAATTGAATCACAACTGATAATTACTCTATTCTTAGGGATAATTGAGACATCAATGTTCACTGAGCATTAGCGGTATTTACAGGATGACTTATTCAGAAACATAATAAGTTTAAAAGAACTCAGGATTTTCCACCAAGCAGCGAGAGAGTAGCACAGGCCTGCTTCTTTCTCTAGATCTGTTGGATATCTTGAAGATCTACTAAACTTAATATGTTTCGCTTGAAGAAATCATCCTTAATTAAACTTTTAAGGACCCACCAAGATATGAAATAGGGTTAGGAAAACTATCAAAATTTTACTTCCCTGTCTCATATGAATTGCCCTGACATGCATTTTAAATTTCAGGTGGTGAAACGAGAAGACTCGCAAGGTACGCTTTTACAGTTTTCAGCGTTGTCTTTCTTGTACTTTTGTGCTATGCTTTTGTGCTTATACAAATTTGTATGGAGAACTAAAATTATCAAGATAGCCACAAAACCAAAACCAAAACCAAAACTAAAAACAACCAAGATAAAATTCACCCCACAACATTCAAAATATAAAACAACTCAAAATTTAATCACAAACATCACACAAAACTACAATTTCAACTAAATTAAGACATCTCTATCGGATGATCGGGAATCCCTCGGAGGAGGTAACCTACGATTGTTAACGAGGCTTCTCACGGTCTAAATAAAATTATGGAACTCATTAAGTTGAGTTTAGTAAGCTCATTTAGACTAAGTGAATTAAAAAGAAAATAGTGGTGTCGGAACGAGGGAGCCGTGGGATCCTAACCGGTGTTGCTATAATCAACCTTAACATGCCCCATAAAATTTAAAGAACTTCAACCGTAAGGCCACCTGATTTGACATTATAACTTGACACACTAGAAAACTCAAATTGTCATGGCGAGGAGCTTGGAGCTAGCACGGTGGGCAGCATGGCCATCTTCAACAGGAAAACTTGTCTTCCCCAGCTTAATGCTAGCATGGTGGGCAGCACAGCCATCTTCAACAGCAAAACCTGTCTTCCCCAGCTAAAACATACTTCCTTCCTTAGACTTAAACAACAAAGCCATAGGACTTCGAGGTTGCTTGCTTATGCAACGCAAATCCTCACCTTATCTTTAGGCCTTTGCATATACTTGCTATACAATATAAGCTCTAATACATCTTAGGATTCCGAGGTTGTCATTTATCACGACCTAAATCCTTACATCTTCCAGGTTATTTGTGTGATAGTCTCACGCGAATGTAAGCCTTAACTAATAAAATTGGCAGGATGAAACACCTAAATATTTCTCCTAAGTAATGAAGCTAAACATTAGGATAGCTTGGGAAGTCACTGAGGCTCCTCTCTATTTCTTCTCAAAACTGAAGCCAAACATTAGGATAGCTTGGGAAGTCACCAGGGTTCTCCTCTGAACTCAAAACTAAAGCCAAACATTAGGATAGCTTGGGAAGTCACCAAGGTTCGCCTCTGGATCCCCACATCCCCTAGTTCTTCTTCCTTTGGATTCTACAATAAAATGTTCCAAATTTGAACCAATCCTATCCCCTAGTTCTTCTTCCTTTGGATTCTACAATAAAATGTTCCAAATTTGAACCAATCCCCATTCACCCCTAGTTCTTCTTCCTTTGGATTCTACAATAAAATGTTCCAAATTTGAACCAATCCCCTTCCACACCTCTACGGAAGCCAAACATTAGGATAGCTTGAGAAGTCACCGAGGTTCTCCTCTGGATCCATGACATCCTTGAAGCCAAACATTAGGATAGCTTGGGAAGTCACTGAGATTCTCCTCTGGATCCATGACATCCCTAGCATTAGGATAGCTTGGGAAGTCATCGAGGTTCTCCTCTGGATCCATGACATCCCCTAGTTCCTCTTTTGGATTCTACAATAAAATGTTCCAAATTTGAACCAATCCCCTTTCACACCTCTATGTCCGATCTCATTAAAAAGTTTTACCCTTTGAAACTCCTTGAAGATAATATTTCCTGATTTTTATCGAGAGTCTTCTTAGGTGACTTTGGTCATTTAAGATGTAATTAACTATAAGGGCTTGCCCTTATAGGAAGCATGTCTGAACCCAGCTTAATATAAATCCTATTTAATTCTCTATATTAAATAGGGGAACATGTCGGCAAAGACAATGGTTTCGCAGACCAGACGGATGTCATAATCTTTTTAGTTTATTTGATCGAGCCTGTCGGCACTATTTTTGGTGTGGGATTTGCCCGTAAGACGCTGTCGGTCATCAGAATTGAAATCCCAATGCCCGCTTCGGAAGAACATTTTTAAAAAAAATTTAGTTTTAAAAAAGATGAAGTCAAACTGACCCCATAATTTTCATTGTTTAGATGAAAGAGCGCTTTACCTCAAATCTTGTATTNTAGTTTATTTGATCGAGCCTCATCCTCAATTCTTGTGTTTATCCTTTAGGATAGATACAGGATTTGAGGTACTGTGCTCTTTCATTTTAAACTACAAAAAATATGGGGTCAATTTGATTTCATACCTCAACACCCTTCCGAAGCCGGCGACAGGATTTTGATTCCGGTGACCGACAGCTTCTTACGGGCAACCCCACAACCAAATCATCCCCGAAATAACGCCCACAGCTTCTGGCAACTCCGCTGGGGACAAGATTTTCTCTCCATCTTCTATTGGCATACTTTACCCATTTCTGTCTTGGGAAAGTACAGCTAACTCCTTGGACTTTAGGACTAGTTGTCCAACCATCTTTGAATAGTGGGGTTCAAAAGGCCATTAAGAACTCTTTAATTTTTCACGTGGTGTCGGACCCACAATAGGTGTGTCGGTGGACTGGTTCCTCCTGGGCGTTGTGCGTTGTAAAGTTGGTCCTGCACTGGGTCCTAAACTTTGGATTTCTTCGTCTCCTTCGAGTTTGAGTTTGGCTTTCTGTGAATCAAGCTATGTTGTTGCACCTCTTTACACTTATTCAATTTGCTAATTGCAACTCTTCGATGCTTTAATCACAAATGAATAAAAAATTTGAAAAATAAAATAATAAAGAATGCCTAGTTTATATGACACGTGCGTCAATTTGAGTACTTCTATCAAAGCTGCAAGACACGGGACATCGCTGACTTTCAAAAATTCTTCAAATGACAGGAACAATGTCTTCGCGAAAGTTGATATTTTCTTTCACCTCCGGAATGGAGTTTGCTGTCAATAAGGATGAACTGCCTGACTTGGCAGTTACTAAGGGTCTGTTTGGGGCAGCTGCAGCTTATCCAGCTTCTGCTGATAAGCAGCTTATCCTGATAATCTGCTGATGAGCAGCTGATCCGGAGAAGCTGTCTAGCTGTTTGGTTGACACTTATGGAAAACAGCTGATTGTGAAAAATTAACTCTTTTGCCACTGTTCTGAATAAGCAGTTTAACTGTTTGGTTAGTGCGTTTTGTAAACAGCTTATTTGAAATTTTTTTTCATTATATAATCTGTGCAGCAGAATCTGTTCTTTTCTAAACAAAATTAAAGATAACTGTTCAGACAAGAAAATACCAAAAAGTTGATTTATATTCATATAACTAAAATATATTCGATCACATCAAACGAATATGTTACACATACAAAAGTGAAACGCATATGTACATACTACTACAAAGTATAATAAGAGCCCATAAAGAAGAAAAAATAACATGTTAAAAATACAACAGTAGAAATATGATAATGTTGACTTTATAATGTAGCAGCATATCACGACCCATGCCACCTGCATCTGACACTCCTAAACCCTAAGCAAACCTGTCCGACTGCGATATTCTAGAAACGGAAGAACTCAAACCACATGTGGCGTTCTCCTGTTGTGGCACTATTGAAATCCTAGCAGTTGTGTCCAAGTGACTGTAATACATATAAGATAGTAAGAAACATCAGAAAAAAAATACAAGCTTTATAAAGTTCTGGAAAGACAATCTCTACAAAATAGCCAAGCTTTATAAAGTTCTGAAAAGGTGAATATCAGACCTTACCTACATTCTGTTTATTTTGTGTTGCTTGGGATACATTTTTAAAGAACATTGTTTTAAGTTATTGTATCCATTGTAACAAAAATAAACTTCATTTTTACAAGCTTTTCAAGCACTCCATTGATGATCCGAGCCAAAGCTTTTGCTGAAGTGGAATATCTTACTCTTATCAGTAGTACTGCATTTCAGGTGAGAATGATTTGCTATTCTGTATGATAGTGATATTATGCATTTAATAGCTATAATTTTCTTCACTCCATCTCTGCATTAAGTCTGCTATAGCTTAGAATCACCTCTTCTTTAAGTCTGCAATGGTATAGCTTAGAATCTGGGGTTCATTAATGCAAATCTAAAAGGAGATGCATGATGAAATTCAAGAAACATACAAAATGTCACAATACATAATTTCACCAAGCATCCAAGAAGATTTCTAAACTGTGATTCACAACTTCAGTCTGTTCATTTGTCAGTGGATGCCCTATTTAAATGAATTGGAGCTTTGTATCTAGCCCCCCCCCCC